>VYXB01006395.1:843821-947000 GCA_013397135.1 Pachyramphus minor
TCCCGCCGGACCGGCGGGGTGCGGGCGAGGGGGTGCCGCGGGATCCCGCCGCAGGGTGCCGGGGCCGCCTCCCGCTCCCGCCCGGGCGGCCGTGCCTGCGGGTGACACCGCGCCAGCCCTGGGGCCGAGGGGGTCCCGCCGCCGAGGGGCTGGGGCGGAGGGGGTCCTCCCCTGACGCCGGGGGTGTCCTGCCGAGTTGGGGGAGCCGTGTCGGGGCCGGGAGCTGCGGGCGCTGCGGTCCGGCCTCCGCCAGCCCCGGGGCACTGGAGGAGGAGAGTGGCCGCGGTTAAGACGCTCTCTCAGCCGGGAGGTCTCCTGCCCTGTGCGGGGAAGGGCTGCTGTGCCTGCCGGGGCCACCTCCGGCTTCAGGGAGGCTCCTGCGCTTTGGGTTAATTTAGAAGTTAATTCTAAATACAGCGAACCTTGTAGGAACTTGCGCCTATGGTCACTGATCTTCACCACTGGTACTCTTAAATTACCTTTTCTTTTTTTTTTTTAAATTCTACAGAAATATATTGGTGAAATACCTCATCGGTCCTGCCTCCCTTGGGCTCGGCATTTGCATTACATTGCACCAAAATGTTCCCTTGCAGGGAAGGATTTTGCATCTCGGGGACAGATATGTGATGCATACAGCTTATGCAGTGCTCTGTTTAAGCTCACGGACAATGACAGACAAGTTACTGGAAGAAACCGTAGCTGAGAAGAGAGAAACTGAAACGGGGATGGTTATAGGGCCTACTTCTGCCTTCAAAGAGGAGAAAAACCCCAACATACAGGACTCTCAAGGGTTATAACTTGAAAAAGGTTTGGTGCTAGTGTTTGTGATTCAGCCTTACATTATACATTATATATACATTATACTTACATTACTGGTGAAGGGTCTGGAGCATTATGGTCAGCCTGGTTTCCTGATTGCATGACACTTCCATTGGGCCACTGTTCTTAATAATTTAACCTTTTATGAGATTGTTTTGATTTACAGTGTAGATTAGAGGAAGAGTGAAAAAGTGTAACAGCCATTGGCTGTTAAACTCCTTTGTACTACGTGCAAAAGTCTCTGTTGTTTAAAATATTGTGAGAAAGGCTCTTCTCTAATTTTTCTCCTGTTTTCCCAGCCAACTAGTAATTTTCTAATTTTATTTTTACTTAACTGAAAAATACCATTCAGATAATGTAACTTCTCTGTGCTGAGCTATGCAAAATGTATGCCGAGTTTTGGATTCAATGGTTGACTTGTTTGCTTGCTGGAGCCCTAAGTCATATAAACTATGTTGAAAACAGAATTAAAATCACAACTCAACATGTGCCTTGCCTCTGTTTTTTGTGTCTAGTCTGAAACCTAGAATAGCCCATACTACTTGTGATTTCCAAAATGACCTCTGAAAATAAGGAATGGAATTTAACAGTCCTTCTAGGTTTGTCTCGGCATTTTCACTTGTCCAGTTAATCAATACAAGCAAATCTCTGTTGAATCAGCTAGGTGTTACTTGATATACCTGAAACACAGAGGTTTGTGCTATAACTCTCAAAATAGAAGCAAATGTCTAATTTAAATTTGAACAAAGAATCATTACCAAGCAGCCTTCTGACATGCTATAAACTGGACCCATCTTACTTTGCTGTAACAAGTTTAGCTATACAAAATTCTTTCAGCTTTGGACAACATTTCCATAGAACTATGGGGACTGGCTATAACCAGATTGCATTCTTTGTACTTATCCTGCCAGTTACGAATTGGTCTCCATCAAAAGCACAAAACCTTAATTTATGTTTTTCAGTTTTCCTCATCCTTCTTCTAACCTTCAAGGATTTGAGTATCAAGCTTCCCAGTTTTGAATAACAAAACATATTACTATTTACGGTATTAAACCTCAGGCTTGTCATCATGGTGTCAAGAATGATTTGACAGCAATACCTGGCAAGTTGGTGAGTGCTGGGAGCCCTGAAGCTGGGGTGAGTTAGGTCCTGGCCAGGGGAGCCGCCCGCTTGCTGCTGTCAGAAGAGGGAGACCTTGCCCTCTCTTCCCTGCCTGTCGAGCTGGTTCAGCTCATCAAGCCAGAAAACTCTTCCCTCTCTGGGTTAATTTCCTGCCATTTTGGTGTCCTCCCTGGGAAGTCAGCCGGGTGCCAGGGGCAGCTCAAAGGGAGCTGAGGGGGGACGTGGGACTGGGATGGCCTGCGAAGCCCTGCAGGAAACCTGGCAGGGTGGCTCAGCTGCTTCCTGAAGCATCCCACCACTTAAAAAAATGGAAAAGCAGCAAAAGTCGTTCTGTCAGATTTTTGTTAGAAATTAAGTCATTTTAATTTTTTTCTAAGCAGGGTTGTTCTAGAAACGAATTACAGAAGTTTAGAAGGTCTCTGATCATCCTCCTGGTTCATTCCTTTCCAACACAGAATTGCTGTGTCATCATCTTCCCAAATGCCTTAGTTTTTATTAGAAGGCTTTGCCTTGAATTTGTAAGCTTTCCAAGAAAGACAATGCTGAAGAAAACATAGTATGGCTGTGGTAGGAGGCAATGTACCTTTGTTCAACAGCTGGAGTTATTAAAATAAAACCACTTATGATTTATAAAGGTATCTTATTTATGCAAGTATCTTACTGCTCAAAGTCACAGCAGCCAAAGTATAGATACTCGTCCTATTTCTTGGGTTTGCATGCCTGGTTGCCTTTTAATTGTGGATGTTATCTTAAAAAAAAAAAACACCAGACCTTGATTATCCAAGTCCATTGGACAAAACCAATGACAGACTTAGTTTTGTTTTAATGTGGGGCAGTTGAGCCCTACAGTGTATTGATACAGGATTTAGGTTTAAAAACAAGTTTGTTCTCAGAATCCAATATCCAACATCATGTGGACTATAACTGAGATTATAACCTACTTGGTTAAAGTTATTTTCCAGGAAAAAAAAGTCATTATGGATATTTCAAGAAATGGCAAATATGCTCTTTGCTACCTGTTGTTCTGGTGTAATTACTGATCACTCCCTGGTTAAATGTTTGACCTTGACTTTTCATTTCAATTTGCGAGTTTTTCAGCTTGACATTGCTGGTTCTTTCCCTTCTAAATTAGTTTCGTATCATTTGAATCCCTTGGCTTTTACCAAGTCATGTACCTTTGTCTCTTTCCTGTTGAATGTGTAACACACACTGGGGTCTTACATGAGTGACAGTAGCAGGATCAGAATAGTTTAAAAAGCCAAACATGTTTTCTTCTGTCACATTCCGTGTGCATCAAAAGGAAAGTAGCCACAGCATCCCACATACCTGAACAACAAGAAAATTGAATTACAGTTGGTGATGGGCTTGCTCAGAGATCAGCAAGTGCATCATTCCAGGTTGTCCCTGTGCTAAAGAAACTGTATCTCTGCTTTGTTTGAAGGTAATGGTAGCAGCTCTGATCTTGCCTTGGTGCTCCTTGCCTTCATGTATGTTTGAGTATGGTGTTCCTCCCTCTTGGGTCCTCTCACCAGGAAGCTCAGGACACGGAGAGCTTCCAGGATGAAACACTTTGTGCTCTTTGGTGTCGCTTCTGACCGCATCCATTGTGAGTTAGGAAAAATGGCCAAGGTTAAAATGGAGTTTAAAAAAAAATTAAAATAAATTTTAGTAGAAATGCATCAGGACTCCAGCTACAGCAAACTACCCTTTGGCCATTCCTGCCACCTGGGTGAGAAGGAGGCCTATGTCAGGCAAGCAGCATCCCACCCTTGCTGGTCCAAGTTGGCTCTTGTTCAGTGAAGTGGCTGCTCTGATCAAAGACATGAGGTGAAGTCACGGATTTCACCAGCAGACTAATCTGATCTCCGACCATGCCGCCAACACTTGAAACCTAATCCTGGAAGTAAAACTTTTTCATTTTATTCTTCTCTTTCAGCCAGATTGGTTTGCTGATTGCACAGCATAAGGAATGGTGCAGGAAATGTGCCGAGGAGAGAAAAGGATGAAAGCATACTGCTGTCACTCAGACTGCTGGTAAAAGCCTTGCCCACAGGGCCCCTCACTCCAAAAAAGGCATTGAGGTGCTGGCGTCTGTCCAGAGAAAGGCAACAGAGCTGGTGAAGGGTCTGGAGCACAAGTCTTATAAGGAGCAGCTGAGGGAACAGGGGTTGTTTAGCCTGGAGAAAAGAAGGTTCATGGGAGACCTCATTGCTTTCCACAATTACCTGAAAGGAGGCTGCAGAAAGGTGGGGGGGTGTCATCTTCTCTCAAGTAACAAGCAATGGAGCTAGACAAAATGGCCTCAAGTTGCACCAGGAGAGGTTTAGAATGGGTATTAGGATAAATTTTATTACAGAAAGGGTTGCCAAGCATTGGAACAGGCTCCTCAGGGAAGTGGTAGAGTTACCATTCCTGGAGGGATTTAAAAGATGTGCAGATGTGATGCTTAGGGACAGTGGCAGACTTGGTAGTGTTACATTAGTGGTTGGACTCAATGATCTTAAGGGTCTTTTACAACCTAAGTGATTCTGGGATTTTTTTTCTGTGAAGGTTAAAACAAGTGAATTGCAATGGGTAGGGTCCTGCTGTCCCTTCTGCAAGTTATTGTCTCCAGCTGCATGGTTTTGCCTCCTGTTTGCACCCATGGGTTGCCTCATTGAATCGGCCAGGCAAGTAACAGAAAAGGAGGAAAGAGTGTGTGCCCAAAAGTGGGATTTGCATCCACACAAGTTTAAATTACCTCTAATTGTCATGAAGCCACAGCTGCTATCTCATCTGGAGGTTAAGATGCTCTTTAAGATAGTCAGTCCAGGCAGTGGACAAAAAAAAAAAAGGAAAACTGAACCTGCACAGCTGTTTGCAGCATGGGCAGCTCTAGGAGTCCACAAGCACTAGTTTTCTCTCAACTCGAACCCTGTCAGTCACTGAGCCACTGAGTTGCTCCTTTAGTGCAGCCTCCAGTAGCTGCCGAACCCCTGGGGCTCTGGCCCAGTGCTGATAGAGATGAATGCTGATGGATGAGGGATCCTCCTGACAGCTCTTGGTGGGATGTGGCCTTGACTTCTCTGTATTGCCCTGCAGCTGGGGGTGTGGGACATGTGACACCAGTTTGCAGGATGCCCTGACACAAATCAAAGTCTGTAAAGTGCTTAGGAATGTTTCGGTAAAGAAGTTACAGATAGGCAAGTGAGAAATAGTGATGACTTGGAGATTTTTTGCAGTGCCACTATTACTGTTTTGCAACCATGTATGAGCCCTACAGAGGAAAATGAGCTAGAGACATTCTTGTTTCATTTTGTTTGTGCCAGTTGCCATTCCTCATGGAAGAGTCACTTGTACTATCATGCTGTCAGGAATAATCTGTGGGCATGCATATGTGCCTGCAAGAGATACAGTGACATGGACCATCTTGTGTGATCATGTCCTAGTGAGTGACGCTCCAGTTTGTGTGGCTTTTTCACATGCCAGAAAAGACAAAATGTTTTATTTTATACAATACACTGATGTATGTGTTTGTAAATTTACAAATGTGTTTAATATACACATATTACATAAATTATATTACATAAATTTGTAAATTATGAATGTGTAAACATATAAAACTCTTGTATCTTTATAAAACTAACATGAGTGAAAATAACTTTTTTTTAAAATAATTTCCAGATTTTAAGTTGATGGAGTGGTTTGAGCTATTTTACAGTTTAAAACCACTCACTCTGTTACAGCTTTGATCTGAGATGGTCTTACAGTCAGGGGCCAGTAATATGTACCCATTTTACAGATGGGTAAACTAGGGAATAGAGGTGGTCCAATATCATCTAGGAAAGTAGCTACAGAGGTAAAGTACGAAAACAAATCTCCTAAGTCATTGCACTTTGTTATATCTTGAAGACCAATCAGTGTTTTGCAAGTAAATCTTATGCCCAGTTTGCAATATTTGGAGGCTTGACTGACATGCAAGAAGTTTAATCTTGCTGGCTTTGTGTGCACTCCCAGTGGTAACAGCTGAAAAGTGCTCTATGAAGAAGCACACCTTGTTCTAAATGTGCTGCTGTTGTACTACCAGATAGAAATACTAAGTCCTGTTTGCAGACAAATATTTAATTCAATTATACTATTTAAAGGAAACTGCCTTTACAGGGACACTGTGAGCTTGAAATCCATTGAAATAGTGTTAGAGATTTATGGTAGTATCTCCTATAATTTTTGTTGAATGCCCCAACCAATCATCCTGTATTATTTTCTCTTGGCTTTAAAAATTTGCTATGTGGTAAAATTGATATATACAAAAAAAGAGGCTTTAGGATGGCTTCTTACAGACAGCTGTATGAATTTCTAATGTGTTTGCTGAAAAAGAGAAATCATACTTTTGAGTTCGGGAAGGAAAAATTAAGCTGGTTACAGTCAAAACTTTTCTAAAGATAAAAGGTAAACAGTTATGGAAAGGATGTGTGATGAGAGTAGAAGGAAGCCTGGCATATTAACTTTAAGTTACAGTTAATCTAAACAGTTTTCTGTAACAGAAGGATAATATCTAAATACAGATATGATTAAGTCAGTGTGGTTCCCTACCACAGAGTGCAACATGTCTAAGTCCACACTGACAACTGAGATCAAGATTAAAGTTTTCCAATGTATGTAGTGAATTTCAGTGCAATGTCAGCTGTGTTACTTCTTCAGAATTTTGTCCATTGGAAGTGGATGCAATATTGGCAATATTACACCACATATTGTGTGGAAGAGCACAGACAGCCATCTCTGATTGGAACTTTGCCAGTCATCATATCACCCTACTTTCAGCAGTTTCTGTTTTCTATTTCAGATTCCTCAGCACAGAAGCAAATTATTACACTGATTGTAGCAAAGCTGAATGTACAAGGGTTTGTTGAAGGAGTTTAAAACGACCATCCACAACTTCTGCTCTGAACCTTCCCATTCAGAACTGTAACCTGAATTTTTGTACAAGTCTTTTGTAGTCATCAGTTACTTCAAAGTCCCACTGTGTTTTACTTGTTTGTTTCTTACATATATGACAGTGGGCAGATATGCATTTAAACTGTAAGGATACAGCTGTCAAGATTTAAAAATGCTATTAACCAACATGGCTAGACTCATACTGTATATCCAATATATATACAGTATATTCTGTTTATAGTGATGTAGGGCACTTTACATCATCAAATTGAAATAAGCTGTATTGTTTCACATTTTTACAGTGACGGAAATGCACTTACAGTAGAAGGTCCTTTACATTTCTGTGTTAGTGTTTTTGTTTGGTGGCCCCAAAACACTTGAGGGGGTTAGAGCTGCACTAAAGAACAGAAAGTAGAAAATGCCATGGAGTTACTGTAAACCTGCAGTGAGACAGGGAACTACAAGAGACCCATATAAAGCAGGCTAACAATAGTAGAGGGAAACAAATTTGCTCTATAGCTGAGAGAGTTTTGCCAGCAGCAGCTGAAGGGCAGGAGATGACAAGTAAATCCAGGAATATATAAGTATGTGACGTTTTTCTGATGGACAAATTTTGCTTTTAGAGATGGAGAAACTACCTCCATTGCATTTAAATGGCCTGTGAGTCTCCAAACAAATATGGAAGATGGGAAATTAGGGGATCCCCAAAACAATATCCTATAGTGCTCCAGATGCAAGCTTAGGTCTGTGAGACTAAAGGTCTCAGACTTTTGGGTCTGTTCTGTTGAGAAGAAAGGTAATGGTGCAAATTTGGCATGAGATTGTTTTCAGATGTGAAAAAGAAGAGACTCTCTTCTGGGTCACTAAAGTGTGGAATTTTCATATAAAAGCTCTCCAAAGTTTTCTTCTAACCATGGGTAGTACCAGCTTGTTCTCCTGTATCTGAGAGCTCCCTGTGAACCCATTGATGATGGCTTGATAACGTAGGGACCAGAAGACTCATCTCTTAGTCTGCAGTACCTGCAGCATTAGCAGCTTGCTAGAAAAGCTTGATGAAATACAGGGAGGGAAAAGAGGTTTCTCAAATTGCTTTAGTTGATGTGTTGGTCTGCAGAATCTATTTACCTTTATTTAGGAATTGTAACAATGACAAAGCATGAGTTTGTGTTTCTCTGGGTATATATTTTACAGTAATGTGTCCTTTTATCACACCAACATCTCCTCTAAAATCCCTTGGGACAACAAGTACAGCTCCATGGATTTTTATTTTGAGTCCCACACCAGCTGACTAATCTAGCAGCTAGCAATAGCTGAAGATTGAGGCACTGATAATTCCTCTGCACCCCAGAGAGGGGCAAAGGAGCTAATTATACATTGATTGTATATCAGTTGAGGAAATCCCCAGATGAGGAGTTGTGGGTGTATTTCAGTTTCTTTGCACTACTTGAATGATGTGCTGGGAACAAAGGAGAACAAAAAAATATATTCAGCCCTAATTACTCATACTGAACTTGTGGCCTTCTTAAAATATGTTCAACCCAGGAAGCAAACCCAGGCTTCTTCCAGACTTGTTTTAAGTCTGCGCCATTAGAGGCCGTTCTCTCTGAAGTGTCTGCCAAAAACCTCTTGAGTCTGTGTTTAAGGAGCAGTCCTGCATGGAGGTCCTTCCCTAGTGGTGTGCCACGGTTTTCCCTTCCTATTAGAAGACTATCTGAAGATCTTGGACTTGTTCCACACTTAAGCTCCAAGCATCTTTATTGTCTATCTGTCCTTGCAATACGATAGGCCAGAAACTTTTACTGTGTGGCCTTTTTTAAGGCTTGTTTCACAATCTGGGTAATATAGATTTCTCTGATTCCCATTTCCATTTCTGTAATGTTTGTTATATGCAACTGTATGTCTGCCTTGGTGTTTATTTCTGCAGCTCCTGCCTACGTTTCATGCAGTTCTTCATCTTATCTGCAATTGCTATCTCCACTCTCAATCAGCACATCTCTCTTTATTAGTAATAGATCCAATCAGTTCATATGTTTGCATACACTCTAGCATGGTAATGTTTTGTCTTGCCAGGAGACAGAGATTTCAAAGTCGTGATAACCTATATGCTTGTCTGCGGGATGTGAAAATAGTGTTATGAATGTTGTTTGTGAAAACTGGGGTTTGAACATCCTCAGTTGTTTTCAAATACTGTAGTTGACTGTCATCAGAGAAGTGACAAGCACAACAGACAGCATTGCAAGCCCATTGTTCACATCTGGTCCTAACTAATTGACCACAAAAATCCTCAGCATCTTCCCTCAGTTATCTCTGTGTAGATACCACTTTGAGAACAGTTTTCTTTAAATCACCCTGCACTTTCTTTGCTCCATTTTAAACTCTGATTATACCTTATTTCTTCTTCCTAATTTTTTCTTCTACTGACCTTGCACTGTGCATAAATATTCTTCATAGGGAAATCAGTAAGCTATTTGTTGTTAATTTTTATGGCTTAGATTTTGTGCCCAGTACATAATGATCCAGTTACACCTCCATTTGCATGCAGTAACCCCTGCTTTCCACTTCTCTCTGCTGCCAACAAAGAAAGTTTATTTTCTAATAGCTTAAAGTACCTCCTTTTATCCTTAACTCTCTACAGATGCTTCCCTCCCTCTTCTTTGTTAATTAAGTCTGTTTCTAAGGATCCTCTGCCTAGGATTGTGCCTGTCTCCTTCTGTGCCATGTTCTGCTCTGAGAGGGAAGGTGACAGGTAGCTGCTTCTGTCCCCCTCCCATTCCTAAGCATGGCAGTAGAAGGATGCCAGCTTGACTAAAAGGAGCTCTCGGCCAGTTTTCAAGCAAGTGTTTTGAAAACTAGTTAGGCAGTTTTCCCACTGTAGACAGGCTCACAGAAAGACCATTAATTACTCAGTGCAGGCTTAACCGTGGGCAGAAAAAGGGGGCTTTTGTGCAATTGTCAAACCTTCACCATTATTTGTACATGTTGGTTTTGTATTTAATAGGATTACATGACTTCTTTGCTCTATATGCCAAAATGGATGGTTCCTTTCAGTAATAAAACAAAGCCAATAACCTGAAAGGAACCACGACTCAAAAGCACAAACTTGACCTCTGAGTGACCTTGACATTTACAGACTGAAAAGAACTTTTCTTTGAACAGACAGGAGAAGTCAGGGAGCCAGCAAGAACCAGGAGAAAATGGTTTTGTTGCTTTCTGATTACATTGTTTAAACCAACATACTACATGGTTTACAATACTTCATTACAATGTATTAGGGCCTGGAGGTGATTTAATGTCTGTTTATAACTGAGACTAATCTTGAAATAAACAAATGAATGTTTGGAAAATGGATGAAGCTGTTCTGCCGGAGACAGCGTTAAATGCATCTCTGAAGAGTAAATCAT
Source organism: Pachyramphus minor (assembly GCA_013397135.1). Classification (NCBI taxonomy): domain Eukaryota; kingdom Metazoa; phylum Chordata; class Aves; order Passeriformes; family Tyrannidae; genus Pachyramphus; species Pachyramphus minor. Next base: position 854,078 of record VYXB01006395.1, read on the forward strand.
GGCTGTACGGCACTGAGACGCTTTTTATTTCTACCTTCAGTTGTATTTCAGTAGTTTTATCTAACAAAATTAATCACGGGGCAGTAAAAAATTTCTAATTGGGTAGGACTGTCTAGCAGACATACATACATTCTATAACAAATCCAGAATTTAAAAACTGTTAAGCCCTTTAGAATCAGGGAAAAAGATAAACTAGAAAATGCTGTAGCATTATACTAGGCGCCATGGTGATCTAAATTAAATCTGTTACAACCTGTTCTAATTTAAAATTGCTCCGTTGTGTGAATGAAGGGAAAAAAAAGAGTTAGTTCACTTGTTCAAAGCATTTTCATATTCCCAGATAAATCTTTCATCCTTCCTGCTTTTCCTTGTGGCTGTACATTCCTGTTTCCTTTGTGCATCCCCTGTGTAACTGTATGTAAATGTGGCTTCAAGATGGAGCCAAGAACTCTTCCTCCAGCAGTTTGGTATCAGTTCTGGTCTCTATCAGCGGAGAACAAGGAATGTCATTGAGTGTCACCATTGGGGTGTCCAGCTGCTCATGACACCCAGAATCTGCTCTGCAGTGCTGTAGGCAGGGGCCCTGCTAGAGGAGGTTGCTCCAGTTTCTTTTTTTCCTTTGCCAGAGGAAGACTGCAGCACTCATCCTGCGGGAGACTCCTTGGCCACTTGTGTTTCTCTCCCTCTCCTGCCTCTCCTACCACCTAAAGCCCTATCCATGGCCCCCAGGCTTCTAACACCCGACTCATTCTAAAAATGTCTTGAAATTCCTTAAGCACCAGCCACTAAGCAGTTAAAGCCTTCTTTGAGAGGGGAAAAAAACCCCTGAAGTCGCGTGGCTCCTCCCGTCCCACCCCGCACACCCTTCCGGTTGCAGACTGGAGGGAGCGGGAGCTGGGAGGGCTGGAGTGGAGGCGGCGGGAGAGGCTCCTGCACCGCCGTGCCCGGGCGGCGTGCCGCCACCCAGCGCTGAGAACCGGGAACAGCAAGGGAAAGCAGGGCTCCTGCAGGGAGCCACCGGAGCGGGCATGGCTCAGGAGGACTGCTTAACCTGCCTACTTCACCACCCGCTGTAACAGGTTGGAGTCTCCGAACTTTGAGCGTGTGCACTTCCTTGCGCTGCAGTTCATGCCAAATACCCTGACAGCTCTGTCTTAGTGCAGGGGTTTTAAAGGTCTGGTCCTACGGCAACACAGCATCAATAATTACAGTTCATACGTGTGGTTGCCTCTCTTTATACCCCCCTTCCTGTCACTTTGTTTGCTGCACAAACATAAGTGGCAGAAGTCTCAAGAATAATTAAGTTTGTTCAAGCTTGAAAAATAGTCAACCACATGAAAGTAAGGCCTGCAAAGGGGAAGCTTGCAACAGAAGCCTCTATGTTCATCGGCATCAGTAAGTAAGCAAGGGGGAAGGGCGTTAGCTGCAGCATAAATTTCAAGTGGTGCTTGCACTTTCCTAGGTGTCAAAGCTGACCACCCCTGTGTCACAAGCGTAGGCTTTCTTGGTACCAGCTTACCAGCCTCTTAATATCATAAAATCATAGAATGGTTTGGGTTGGAAGGCACATTAAAGATCATTTAGTTTGAAACCCCCTGTCATAGACAGGGACACCTTCCACTAAACCAGGTTGTTCAGAGCGCCATCCAACCTGGCCTTTGTAGTTTCCCTTCAGGTGCTGGAAGGCTGCAATTAGGTCACACCAAAGCTTTCTCTTCCAGGCTGAACAAACCCAATTTTCTCAGCCTTTCCTCATAGGAGAGGTGCTCCATCCCCCTCATCATCTTGGTGGCCTCCTCTGGACTTTCTCCAACAGGTTTATGTCCTTCCTGTGCTGGGAACCCAGAGCTGGATGCAGTGCAGTGTTCAAAGTGCAGTCTCACCAGAGCAGAGTAGAGGAGCAGGATCCCTTCCCTCATCCTGCTGGCCACACTGCATCTCAGCCCAGGACACGATTGGCTTTCTAGGCTGTGGGTACACATTGCTGGGTCATGTCCAGCCTCTCATCCACCAGCACCCCCAAGTCCTTCTTGGCAGTGCTGCTCTCAATCTGTTTATCCCCCAGCCTGTAGAAACTGCTATGTCTAAATACACATTAGCAGTGTTCTGAATTTACAGTGAAAACAGATGAGATCAGGCACATTTTTGCGTGTGTGTGGTTTTTTTCCTTTGCTCCCAAGTTAATTTTTCCCCCCTGTGCAACTCATTACAGACTATTATCTTAGCTCCTGTTAAATCTCTTTTAGAGGTTGACATTTTAACTTACCAGCTTGAGCTCTAGACTGTTGACATATTACACTGCAGAAAGGAGTGAAATTATCATGGACTGAGTTGGCACTGTATTTTTTCTACGGCACTGCGTGATGAGAATAAATCATTGTTGTCACCCTGACATGATCCACTAATGAAGATGCACATCCTCTTGCCCTGCCTCCTTACTGGATGTTAAGAGGGGACCCTTCCTCTGTCTTTTTTCTTCATTTCCACTGTGGAAGAAGCTTTCTAATTCTGCACATTGGTTTGCTTAGCAATATTGCTGTTGCCTAATGCAATAAAAATCAGTTATGTAACTGCTAGACTTGCAGAGAGCATTCACCAGACGGGAAGATGGCCACAGTATCTTTATGCTTTCATTATGCCTCCCGTGTTTTCACTGTTATTATGCAATGTGCTCTGCTTTACGTATCTTCTTTTTCAATAATTTTCCTTGACATCATGTTTAGAATATTGTACACCTATAATCTAAGATCATGCAAAGACAAAGAAGGGAAAAAGAAATAAGCTTATTCTGATTTATTGCTAAAAGGGGCTGATATTATAGCACTGGTGCCTCAGAGGAACAAAGAATCGCCTACACTTTGTCAGATAGTATTTTTAATACGCTAATTCTGAACCAAATTCCTAAAATAATCTGTGTTTGCAGATTACCGTGTGCTCTTTTGTTCTGAATAATGTCTTGCTTAGTGAACTATGTCTTATCAATCCACCAAGTACTGGGTGTCATTGTTCACCTCATTCACAATTCATCTTTTAATTAACATTATCACAGGCAAAATTCTATTTTGGTCAGCATAATTTGTCATTGGAACTGGCAGTACAGAAATAAAAGAATTACCATCTGAATTTATCTTAAGACGATGAAGGAGATGGTAACTACAAACCTACCTCGTCCACTTCCACTGAAGAGGAAGGGAGGTAAACCATGTAAATGATCATGGCTTTAAAAATTATATTTGCTATGTAAAAATCAGTACTTTGGCCATTCAGTATCTGCTAAGCAAACAGTTTTATCAAAATTACTGTTACTGAAAATACAAACCTGAATCCTAAACTAAGATACATGCTTTAATTGGTGGAAAGAGTTGCTGACTTAGGGAAGATTTAAGAGATACAAATGTCTTTCCAAAGTGATGATTTTAGATACAGTTATGTAATATCAACTTTGTGCAGCAAAATGCTGATCATTTGCTTTAATAGTTAAACCTCGAAATTAAGGTACAAGTACAGCATTGTTTTAGGGAACAGACAAGGAAATGAGTGTTTTTAAATTTTTTTTTTAACTGTTCTAAATGAACCTTTCACAGAGAACAGAAACATCCTTTTCACAAGACTCACCTTTCATAATGATTGCCAGAAAACTCGTCGATGTGGGGAAAATTAAATAGCATTTTATTTTTCTGAGTCTATAAAGAAGACATCTATCCCTGCAATGTTTTTCTATTTACATTCAAATTAATACAGTGATGTCAAATCGACTGCATCTAAGGTATAGTGAACACGCCAGCAAACCAGCCACTTAAAAATTCACCCTAACATCCTCTTACCTTATGATTTCGTCCATTCCTAGTTGCAAATGCAACAGGCCCTGAAGACGATCACATTCAAGCAATACTCAGCCAAGATGACAATAGTTGCTGTAAGCCGAGCACCTCTTTGGAGCATGCTGTTTTTGGAGGTCCTTGCTCTATCAAAACAGTCAGGCTTCAGCTTGGTGACTTCCGTTGCATCAAGAGGAAGTCTTCTAGTGAATGATCTATTACTACCTTCTAAAACAGTATTTAAGACAAAACAATCAGTCTCCACTGTGAGAATTAATATTTTCTCAGTTGTGCCTATTGTGCTGGTTTTGGCTGGGGTAGTCTTCACTTCACAGTGACTAGTATGGGGCTGTGTTTTGGATTTGTGCTGAACACAGGGTCGATAATATAGAGATGTTTTTGTTATTGCTGAGCAGGGCTTGTGCAGAGCCCAGGCCTTTTCTGCTTTTTGCACTGCCATGTTTGAGGGTACATGGGAAGTTGGGAAGAGACACAGCCGGGATAGGTGACCCCAGCTGACCAAAGGGATATTCTGGACCATATGACATCATTCTCCGTATATAAAGCTGGGGGGAAGAAGGCAAGAATGGGAAACATTTGGAGTAATGACACATGCCTTCCCAAGGAACCATTATGTGTGAGGTAAGCCTGCTCTCCTGGGGATGGCTGAACGCCTGACTGCCCATGGGAAGCAGTGAATTAATTCCTTGTTTTTCTTTGTTTGTGTGCATGGCTTTTGCTTTCCCTATTAAACTGTCTTTATCTGAACCCATTTGTCTAGCTTTTACCTCCCTGATCCTGCTGGTGGGGGAGTGAGTGAGTGGCTGTGTGGGGCTTGGCTGGTGGCTGGGGTTAAACCACAACACGTATTTACATTGTGCTCTTAATGGATGCAGCATTTATTAAAAATAGCGGACCTTGATTAAGTTAACTGATCCCCAGTCAAAGCACCAAATTTGGTTTCTTTTTTTCTTTCTTTTTTTTTTTTTTTTTAATGGCAGAGTCAAGCAGTGCTTAAACAGACAAGTCAGGAGGTGAAAGAGATGTAAATGACATATGCATCTTTCATAACCATAGTCTCTAGCATTCTGTGGGCTATCTTGTGTGTTTGAAAGCAAGGTGAGATCCAGAAACCTCTCCACTAGAGCAGAAAAATGCTAGAAGATTTAATATTAACCCTGCTGAAACATTAAATTCTCTAAATTTCTTTTTTTCAGTTTCTATCTGATAATAAACCTGGCAAGAGTTAGACTTTTTTGGCAGAAGATAAAGCCAGCCTCCTCAACCTTAATTATTATTCCTGAATTTGAGTAATATCTTTGCTTATGAAGTTAATAGCACAGGCTACAAGTTACAGAAAATTTTACCCAAAGTTGTATAAAAAGATACCCAGGAAGTTGTTATGCTCATATTGAAATAATGGCTTTGCAGTCTAATTTCTGTTTGGGTTACCCACTTCTCTAAGGTAAAATAAGATGCCTTTCACATTACTAAATCCCAGTATTTTTCTAATGTTTTCTTCATGCAGCCCAGAAAGAGGAACAATTAAGTCATACAGCCTTCTTTCACCCTGTGCCATGTTCCAAAGAAGCACCATGTTCTGTATTCCTTAGGCATCAACAGCGCATGAATGAGAGGCAGCATGAGCTTTACTGATCTTCTAAGGAATATATAATTATTTTCTGTGTTTTAAGAAAGGTTACTTAAAAAGTGACAAACAAGATAAAAATAAATACAGTAAAGATATGTACCCTGCATATAGTAAGGGTACATACAAAAGAGTTTTATCCTTATTCTTAGAATATTAGAAGATGAAATTAATATTCTCAAGGCTATCCTTTTACCATTCTGTGATTCCCTCGTACCACTGGCTAGCCCTATCTTTTTTCAGTTCTTGCAATCAGTCTTTCCAGAAGTATGTGTGTTTCCTTCATCTCAAAATTCCCCAAAACTCGCCAACCCGGAGTGTAACAAGTCAGTGTGATGATTTATAAACCCTTGAGGTTTCATAAACAAGTGCTTACATGGTGTGAGTAACACAAGAGTGCAGGGTGCTGCCCTCTGATGCACAGAAGGTTCAGTCTCCCTGAGAGTAGCCAGGAGATGGCACACAGCCCACACCCCTTCTTATATCAATGTATGGCCATAGACGTTTTGTTACTGCTTGGACAGATACAACATATCTCCCTTAGGAAACTCAATATGTAAATCATTACTTGAGAGGAGAATGAGGAGAAGGAAGAAGAAAGGAGATGAAAAAGGGAAAAAACAACTATGCAACTCACTATGAGAATTAAAAATTGTTAAGGGATATAAGACGTGAAGTGGAACTCCCTTTCAATGCACAGTTTTGCTGCAACTTAGTACTGTTTGGCAAAGGTAACATTTATGGCCACCTTTGGTTAGTACTGCAGGCAGTTATAATTTGGTTTGCCTTTCCTGCCTGTTTATTCCTCTCTCATGCATTGTCTAGTTCTGGAAGCATAAATTCTCTGGAGCAGAGACTTCCTCAATAGGATTTGTTAGGTTAGGCTCCTGCTGGGTGGGTCCTTATCTCAGCCGTGAAGGTTGACAGGAGCTGCGAGGTGGAAATGGTATTTAGTTTGTGCATGACGTTTAGGTCCACACAGAAGTTGCCAGCAAGCAAAGGAAGGTGTGTTTTTAAACCTCAGCATGGCTCCAGCAGTCGCTCAGATGCCCACATGGTCAGACACGTCTGCTTGGTTTGGGCTCAGCTGTAATTACAAAGGTGCAAGGCAAGCCTGTGGGTACAGCAGTGGTACAACAGGTTTTCGGAAAGGCCTCTTAAGATGCCGAGCCTGTATGAGCTGAAATGGAGTTACAGAGGATGACTGCTGGGTTTATTGGTGGTGACTTGTTTTAAGTCTCAGACCTAGATCCCTACTTGAGCGAGCAAGTGACGCCTACAGCTTGGGTGGCCCTCTGGGAGCCAGGGCAGGGGCTCATCTGAGCAACAGGATTTACAGCTTCTGCTGTTTAGTAACATTTGTCCTAAAGCTGTAGTTGCCAGATTCATGTAATTTACTGATTTATTTTCTTTACACCTGTGCACAGGGCACAGGGGCCTTCTGGGAAGCCCTTGCCACTCTCCCATCCATGGGCAGCACTGACATGGGTGCTTCAGTTGTGGGGGACACCTGGCTTTGCCAGCTGGACCAAAGATGCCCCCAGTCCCAGGCATCACTTTACAGTGGGGGAGAAAAGTGGCGGACAACAAGCTAGGGGACAACCAAGCTGGGGGTCCAGGTGTACAACAAGCTGTCCATGAGCCAGCAGTGTGCCCCTGTGGCCAAGAAGGCCAGTGGTATCCTGGAAGAGCATTGGCAGCAAGTTGAGGGAGGTGATCCGTCCCTCTACTCAAGCCTAGTGAGGCCTCACTTAGAGTGCTGTGTCCAGTTCTGGGCTCCTTAGTACAAGAGAGACATGGAACTCCTGGAGCTGGTCCAGCAGAGGGCTATGAAGACGATTAAGGGCCTGGAGTATCTCTCATGAGGAAGGGCTGAGGCGATGGGCCTGTTCAGCCTCAAGAGAAGATGACCGAGAAGGGACCTAATCAATGTCTCTAAGTATCTGAAGGCAGGCTCTTCTCAGTGGTGCCAAGCAATAGGACAAGAGCAACAGGGAGAAACTGATGCACAGAAGTTCCACCTGAACATGAAGAAGAATTTCTTTGCTGTGTGGGTGGTCAACCACTGGAACAGATTGCCCAGAGAGACTCCCTCAATGGAGATATTTAATAACTGCCTGGACGCAATCCTGTGCCATGTGCTCTAGGGTGACCCTGCTGGAGCAGGAAGGTTGCCGCAGATGACCCACTGTGGGCTTTTCCAACCCGACTCGTTCTGTGATTCTGGGAGGTGAGCGGGGCAGTCGGTCCCGCTCAGCCTGGCTCCCTGTCCTGGCGGACCGGCGCCGGGGCAGCACTGCGGCCCCCAGAACGCGGGGCAGGACTGCAGCCCCCAGAACGCGGCGCGGCGGGCGGTGACGCGGGGGGCGGGGCGGAAGTGTGTGTTCCCCGGGCTGGGCGGCCGCCCGGGCCCCGTTCCGGCTGTCCCGGCCTCGGCCTCGGCGGCGCGGGGCAGGGGCAGCAGCGAGGAGAAGATGGCGGCGGAGCTGGAGGCGGAGGTGCAGGCCATTGACAAGAGCCTGCTGGAGTGCTCCGCCGAGGAGATCGCCGTGGTGAGGCGGCGGGCCCGGCGCGGGGAGGGAGCGGGGGCTCGGAGGCCGCAGGAGGCACCGGCCTCGGGGGGCCGTTCCCGGGGCCGGAGCGAGGCCGCTCCCGGGGGCGAGCAGGCTCTCCGGGTGGGGGGGTGTCCCTGCCCGGGCTGGCTGTGCAGCTGGCTGTGCCCTGGCTGGCAGCGGCGTCCCGCTGTGCCCTCAGCCCGCTGTTGTCGCCAGTGTCGCTATTGCAGCAGCCGAAATCCATGGCAGCGAGCAGCCAGCTTTTCCTGTCGTGCCGGCTGGCGCAGGTGGCTCCCTGGAAGCCGCCTGGCCGTGGCCATCCCCTGCCGGGGGCGGCCGGGCATGTCGCCCCTTCCTTCACCTCTTCCTCAAGTTCCTTTCCTCCACCTCCTTTGCTGTCCTTTCTCCTCTCTCGGCCGGAGAATCCCCTCCCTCGCTGTTAATTTAGGTGCATGTCTGACCCCAAATAGGCTTTACAGCGTTGAAGAATCATTACACGATTCTTCCTTCCTCCCCACTATTTAAGACACAGTTCTGGCAAAATTTGGCAGTAATTAATCTTAGAACTATTAGAATGGGATGTTTGTAGAGAAAATGTTAGTAAAATCAATGTAATATTTCATGGAATCCTAGAATATGCTGAGTTGGAAGCAATCTACTTCTGTTGATATACTTTTCCTGCTTTTACAAGGAGTAGTTGAAAGGGAAGAGAAGTGTAGTCTCAAGGGTAAAGTTTGCAGAGAAACTTTTGTTTCTGGCATAAATGTCTGTCTATATAGACACTTGTGCATTTGAGGAACTGGACATAGATATTAAAATACAGAGACTGCTCGTGCATATCTGTAGGATAAAACCCTGAAGATTACATTGGCTGCTTTCCAAATGAAAATAAAAGACTGTTATAATTCAGATTATCCTCAGATTATGCTGGTGTATCTCCAGCGCAGACAAAGGTATGATTAGATGAGCAAATGTGCATAGTTAGCTATATCCTAGCTAGTTTAGCTCCAGGATTAGTCTTCCTTCCCAAACCAAATAATTCCATCAAACATAAAGTAGTCCACATTAAGGCCAAACTACCTTGCCTTTGTGAATGTTTTTTTGGGTCACACTGTAGTTAAACCCAAGCCAAATGTGCACCAAGTGGAATACATTTTGGAATTCACTCTAGTTACAAGTGCCAGCTTAAATATAGTCAGTTCTTTCTCATTTTTATTCTGTCATCACCAGCACAAGCTCCAATTCTGAGATCTGTCACTCAAATCTGTGATGTGGTTTTAGCATTGTTTTTCTGCCTCCTTTGCTGATTGCATTTCTTTGCTGATAGCCCACTATTAACAAAACAATACCAGCCCAAAGCAATAGTCGCAGCACTTTAGGCTTTAGTTTCTCCTTGCAACAACTTAATGATAAACTTCCAAAGAACAGTGATCAAAAAAGTGCATCATTTGTAACAGAACATGAAGCTACATTGCGAGGATTTATTTGTGTAGCTAAGAAAAACATAAAGTGTACCTTTTAGCTTTTGAATCAGCAAACAGGTTTTTATGGCTTATTTGTATTATATATTTTGTTCTGCTAGTATCTCTTACACAGAGATACTGTGATACTTGTGGATTTATAGAAAAGCTGATGGACCATTAGGTATTTACTTACATAAAATGTTGTTTGATCAGTGCTTTTTGTTTGTTTTGTTTTTTCTGGGGCAGTTAAAAATTGCTGCAGGACAGTAAGTCTGAGGAGGGAGGAAGTGAGGAGGAATACACTTCCCTTTTTAATAAAAACCTCATTTCTCTTGAGTAGAACATTACCTTTTCTTGCATGTGGCTTCAGGCTAGAAGACAGACAAATAAATACTAATTGAAAACTTGCCTAAATACAAAATGCTTTTGTTAAAGAACAAATTCCAAAGTTTTGAGTAGTTTTTCTGGAGTTTCAGTGTTTCTCAGGTAGTGATTTAGAAAGGCAGGGCAACATAGGTGGGCATGTGTGTTTATTTCTAGTAACAGTTCTGTATGCACAACAGCACTGTGAGTTGCCTTCCTGGTAGCTCTTGGAGTGACATCTGTTTCCTTGTCCTAGTAGCCTGGATTTCCTTCTAATATTATTTCAACCAGGTTCTGATTTTCAAAACTGTATGCTCAGTTATGCGTATGGAACTGGTCTACAAAGAGATTTGGGTGTGATGACGTTCAGTGTTGCCACACCTAACTTTCAGACACTGCTCCCAGAATTTTTGGGATGGGAAAGCCATTTACTCGAGGAACAAGAATTTTCTCTGGCTGGGTATGTGTCTGAGCTTGTAGTGCAGCTAATATGCTCTGTGTATTTTCTGGGTAGAAATCCGTAATGTATTGCTGAATTAAAAGGCTGAAGTTAAAGATATTTTGCTGAAAAAATGCAGGTGTAAAAACCAGTATATGTCATAGAAAATAATCTAAAAATGAGGTTATTAAATGTCAGTGCTACTGTGAGTGGGTCAGTTCCTGGTGGTAGTAGATATTTGGCAAAACTGATGAAAGTTGAGGAAAAGATTAATGACCTGGGGAAAAAAAATCAAATTCTTAGTAATGAAAACTTTTTTTTGCGTGTGTGTGTGTTTCTGTGTGGAGTTCTCAGAATCCTGGTGGAAATGGTGAGATTATCTGTAAACTTTTAGATTTTTGCCTCTGGCTTTTTGGCAACCTTTTCCCATGTATTTCCTTGGAAAAAATCTGGGCTTTGACCTTCAGAGCTGGATGACTATAGAAAGACTTAGCAGATCAATTATGATTTTAGGAAGTCAAACTTAGGAAAAGAGAAGTGAGGAAAGCACCCTGACAAATTAGGGCTTTTTTAAAATATGAAGTTCTACTTTAGAAAGTGTACCTAGTAATTGAAAATACTATGATATATTAAAACAAAGGCAAAAATTCAGCCAATCTGCAATGGCACAGATGCTCTGCTGACTCTGTATATGTGTATCCAGAAGAACTTACTACCACTGTGTTGTCTCAAACATAAGTTCTTTAGAGTAAGTTATAAATAATTCAGAGTCAATCAAGCTGTAACATTGGATCACTAAACACGTTTATTTTGGTATAATTAATTCTTGGTTTTCATGTACAGTTTTAGGTTGATTCTGAATTCTTTTCCTGAAATTGCCAGGGGGCATCTGCTTGTCATATTTACAATGAGAAATGGCACACTAAGGCTGTTTATGTAACACAGGATTTAATCAGTGGACACTTGCAGTATGTGCTTGCTCCCATTTGTTTATTATAAAAACCTTGCAGTCTTATTGTACAGTTTAAACCTTCCTAAATTTGTAATCCACAAGGCAGAAATAAAACAAATGTTGTCCTAGAGGATTTTTTTTACTCTCTGTGTGTATACAAGAGAAAAAAAACTAGGAGGAGCTGTGAGTTTTTCAGTGGCTTAGGGCAGTTCAGTAGTTTGATGCCTTTTAAAAACTGTCAACATTGTTTTTTTACAATTCATTGACCAAGAGACTTGTAGTGGATTGACCCTGGCTGGACCCTAGGTGCCCACCAAAGCCATTCTCACTCGCCTCCTCAGCTGGACTGGGGAGAGAAAATAGAACAAAAGGCTTGTGGGTCGAGATAAGGACAGGAGAGATCACTGACCAGTTACTGTCACGGGCAAAACAGACTCATCACCAGTCAAGTCCGAGTAAGGGTATAAGAGATAAAACCAAAATCTTAAGAACACCTTTCCCCCATCTCTCCCTTCTTCCCAGGCTCAACTTCATCCACATTTTCCCTACCTTCTCCCACCCAGCAGTGCAGGGGGACTGGGAATGGGGTCAGTTCACAAGTTGTTTCTGCCACTCCTTCCTCCGCAGGGGGAAGACTCCTCGCACTCTTTCCCTGCTCCAGTGTGGGATTCCTCAAACAAACTTTTCCAGCATGAGTCCTTTTCCATGAGGGGCTGTCCTTCAGGAACAGGCTGCTCTGGTTCCAGTCCCCTGTGGGATCAGAAGTCCTGCCAGTGTGGGTTCACAGATCCTACCAGGAGCCTGTTCCAATGTTGGCTTCCCATGGGATCACAGCTTTCTTTGGGCATCCCCCTGCTCTGGTGTATGGTCCCCCAGGGACTGCAGGTGGATATCAACTCCACCATGGACCCCCATGGGCTGCAGGGGCACAGCTGCCTCACCATGGCCTTCCCCATGGGCTGCAGGGGAATCTCTGCTCTGGTGCCTGGAGAACCTCCACCCCCTCCTTCTGTACTGACCTTGGGGCCTGCAGAGCTGTTGCTCCCCCATATTCCTACTCACATCTCCCAGCTGCTATTGCTCTTTCCCTGCCTCCCCCCACTTAAATATGTCATCCCACCATCTCTGATGGACTCAGCCTTGGCCAGCAGTGGGTCCATCTTGGAGCTGTCCAGTGTTGGCTCTGTTGGACATGAGGGAAGTTACTGTAAGCAGCTTCTCAGAGAAGCCTCCCCTGCAGCTCCCTTACTACCAAAACCTTGCCACAAAAAGCTGGTGCAAGAATTCATGGATTTAGCATCACACTTGAAATAGTAATTCCAATAAGTTATTTTGGAACTAGGAGAAACCAAAACTCCCTAATTTTCACAGGTAATTTATTGAAATTAAATGAGAAGTGGACTCTTACCTGATGCTGTGTTTGCTGTTCTCCATGTACTTTTTGTCTCTCTCTGTTCCTTGCCAGCTGAGCCTTCTGCTGATCCTCTGTGTACCCAGCTGGCAGCATCTGTCTGCACTCCAGAGAAATGCAACCAACATAGTCTAGACCATAGCCCAAAGTCACTGCTAATGTTGGGATGTTTTACTGGTTGTGTATCGTGGAAGAAAAATGTTATGATTTTTTTCTCTTCTTTTTTCTTCTGTATTTTTGAAAAGAATTTTGTATGTCAAAAGGATAAAATGTGCAACCAGGGAAACAAATTATTCCTTTCCTAATGCCTGTCTTTTGTAATCATCTAGATTTAACACTTTGAAGGAAGCATGACTTTCTAGTTTTGCAATGCCATTTTAGATTTTTGAGTTAGAAATAAAATAATCCAGATGGATATAACTATGTTTGGTATTTTTATTCATGAAGAATTTGTGTTCTCATTCCTTTTAATTTAAAAGAAATGGCTGCAAGCAAACGACCTTCAGAAAGAAGTATACCAACATCTGGCCTATTATGTACCAAAAATTTACTGCAGGGGTCCTAACCCTGCCCCTCAGAGAGAAGATATGCTGGCACAACATGTTTTGCTGGGACCAATGGAGTGGTATCTTTGTGGGGAAGATCCTGCATTTGGTTTTCCAAAGCTGGAGCAAGCAAACAAACCTTCCCATCTCTGTGGCCGCGTTTTTAAAGTGGGAGAGCCTACATACTCTTGCAGGTAGTTCAACTTAACATTGTGAACTATTTATAATTTGTGAAGTCATGGAACATTTTTCAATAAGAAAAGTTAATACCCCAAATGTATTTTTAAAGTAACCTTGCATGTTTCATTCAAATGGGATCAGGGGAAAGCTAACACACTACAGATTCGTAAATGGAAAAATATTATTTAGTGTAATTTAGTGTGTTTTCTGTACAAAGGAAATGCAAGGTTAAGAAAGTAGTTGGGGTGATCCGTCAGGGTGATTTAAGGGCATTAATCACAAGTAAGTGGGCAGGTGTATGTGCATGTATTTTGGGTGTTTAATATCAGCTGTTAATGTTGATGATGTATTTTAGATTCTTTCCACGACCTGTTAAACCAATCTATTGGATGCTAAAACAGGCATACCAGCTTCTAGTTCCTTCCCTACCTCTACCTCTGGATCTCTCTAAAAATACTTTTATCGAAAGGGAACAGGAAGTTACTAACAAACTACAAGTATTTAAAAAATCTTCAGTTTTAAGGCATTGTATTGCTAACTGTAGGTTCATTTACATCTTCTCTTTTCTGAACTGTGTGTAGGTTAAGTTTAGTTTGTACCCTGTCTGTCACAGATTCCTCTCATTTTCTGTCGTTTCTACCACTCACTGGGACGCTTGAACACTTGGTGGGTGATGTTGGGGAGGGAATGTCGCTTTTATTTCAAGGATTTATTTATCAGTGTTTCCATCCCCTTCATTTACAAGGGCTGAATGATTGTGGAAGAATTTTATCTTCCAGTGCTCTCATCTTCTGAAAACATAGTATCTGACTGGTCTTTTGGGTTTGAAAATGTTTTGAGACCTCTTTATCCTGAGATGGATGAGATTAAACTGATGGTACTTTAGATACTTCTGACCACTAAGAGAACTCCATCTCCTCTCAGCTGTCCTGAGGTTCTTCCTTCACCCTGTGAAAAAGTAGAGAAATCTGGGTAGGGCGGCTGAAGACTATCAGAGGCTATAAAAAGAATTTCCACAGTTACTTCAGCACCTTTTCATGAAATCTGGTCCCAAAGAACTAAAAATCCAAACTTCAGAACTAGTATTTTAATACAAGTCGAATTGCGTTACAGCCTAGAAGTAGTATGTTAATGATCAAATAGTGTACATATAGACTAATGAAAACTTTATAAAGTCTGTAAATTTCTTCTAAACACCTGCTTTTTCAAGGCCATCAACTCAATATGTACAGTATTTCCTTGAGAATGCTGTCAGGTATGATGAAAACACAGAATAATTCAATCAACTGGTAGAATTCAGAGAATGAGTGAATGTGCTGTTCGTACCCAGGGCCTCTGTTTAAGGCGACAAATTATTTAAATACAGCAGATCATAATGTCATTCAGGTTAAAAAAAGGTGTCTGGATAGGCCATCTTGTCCAGCCTTTTGCTCAAGTCAGACTCAGCAGTGAGTACTTACTTACTTTTTGCTGTTGTGGCTCTCAGGATGGAATCTCTCTCATATTCTTTCAATCAGGAAACATTTGTTTCCTATTGTGTGTTACTTTTCTTATAGCTGGTAATGAAGAGTAATGAGAGTCTAATTTAAGCTTTTGTGGAATACAGCAAAGAGTTGTTTTCTCAGTCCACAAAATACATTAAAAGCAGTGGATTTCCTGTGCAGTTGTGCAGCTTATATGTCTGCCCCTGCTTTAGGTGTAAGCACACTTACTTGTTTGAGAAATTACTTGGCAAATGGTACCGAGTTGGTAAGTACACTGCCACAGGTTTACAGTTCTGAAGAATCAACATCCAGTATTGCAGAACTGATCTCCAAAATTCTGTTTGGGAGAATTTGGGAGAATGCAAAACACTTGTTGCATTAAGTGTTTTTTAAAATATTTTTTAAATTTTTAAAATTTTTTTATAAATATATATATATAAAGGGTTTTAAAATAAAAAAATAATGCCATAAACATAAACTCTTCTAAAACTGGAAGACTTTTGTATAATTTTGCTTTGACATTTTCACCTTTAGTAGCTCCTCTGGAGAAAACAAATGCGAAAATAGTACTTTTTGCATAGTAAGTCATGGTTGCCTGATTATTTTTCCCTCATTTATTTGAGTAAATGAAATGAAAAGAATTTTTGATAGTAACATTTCATGTGATCTTTGGTGTTTTCTTTTAAACAAAATAAGTTGTTTCTCTGAATTCTTGTTTTGATAATAATCATCACAAGACAGACGTTCTCTTGGGAGTTATTTTTACATTGCAAGACCTGACTCCCTTCATCTTGAGGTACCTTGAAGTCAGTTACACTGCATAAGTTCGTGTATTTTCAGTGTTTTTTTCAGGGGTACAGTTGTGTAAATGTAATGCATAATTGTCTCATTCGTTTACCCACTTTTGCTAGAAGTGTTACTTCTGTCTAATAGTGCAGTAGACAGGACCTTGTTATGGTCTCTCATCTCCTGGTATAATAGTTTGCATTCTCACACCTCTTCAGTGAGCTTGTAAGGCTAAACTTGGAAGCAGAGGTTTGATCTAATGTGTTGTGTGCTCTTTTTCTTTCCAGTGTTCAGTGAAAAAATGTCTTCTCTGATTGCTGGAGATCATTAATGCATGTACTGTGTACTTGAGAGAACATGCTTGGGTTTATACTGTTTGCCTGTCCTGTGTTATGTAATTCATCTGTTTACTTACTTATATATTTGTCTCACCCTTGAAGGCAATGTCAGTATTACCCAAGTAGATATACTACCCACATGATATTTTAAAGCCACTTCTATTGTAAGAACAGGTATTTTTTCTAGTTCACTTGTTTCCCTCTCTTTGGAAGCCATCCCTTCACTCTTTCAGAATAATATATACGTTAGTCAGAAGGTTCATATTGCTGATATTTGAAAATTACCTGTTGTAAAATGTATAATCAAAGGCAAAATCAAGTGTTTAATGCTTTTTTTCCTTCTTTCTGTTGTTGCTGTTTCTGTTCTGTTTTCAGAGACTGCGCAGTTGACCCAACTTGTGTGTTATGCATGGAGTGCTTTCTTGGAAGTATTCATAGAGAGCACCGATACAGGGTTAGTGATACTGCTGGAATATATGACATAGCCATATAATAGTAATTTTGTATGTGTATGAAACTCCTTATTTCAAGTTTAAGAATGTATACATAACTTCAAAATGTTCCATGAATACAGAGTTTGAAATTATGTCTGCAGAAATCTTTCAAGAACTGTAGTGTTTTGATCTGAGTGTAAGTTCTGGAAGTTAACATTTTAAAATGCAGAGCAAATAAAATTTATACACAACAGTTAAGCTTATAAATTTATGTTATTTTTAGCACATAACCTTTAGTGAATTTTACAGCATTAGTTTTCAACTTGCTTTGACTTTTATGTTCATCTATTTTTTAAAGCTATTGAAAAAACCTTTAATAAGAAGCCACTTCTGTTTAAAACTTATTCTTTAAACATCTGAAATGTTATCAAGTTATGTACAATACCAGGACCTTTATTTGTTTTTAAACGTACAGTTAAAATAGAAAACTAAATCCATTGGTGCTGTTTATTTCAGTGATATAGTGCTATTAGTAGTACAGATTAGTTAAAAAAAGCCATACAAACAAATCCAAGAAGTCCTCGATGTGTTTTTAAACTAAGAAGTGAAAACTACCAGTGCAGCTTTTCTGTAAATCTGTTTTTGACAATCCTGCACTGCTGTTAATGTAAATTTGATCACTACCTGTTTACACTGAGCACTAGGATTCAGAAAAAAAATCCCCAAGTACAGCCACTTGCCTCAAGAAACCTAGGCAGATTTGCTGATACCACCTCATTTCTTGTATGTAGATTTTCAGTGTGCAAGCCTAGTGAATTAACAAGTCTAGGTGACATCAAAAAGTATAAGCAAATGTTCTTTTAAATATCCATCTAATTTTGTTGAGACTGTAGGAGGTACTTGTATGTATAGAATATACCAGTATATAAAAAAATAAATGGAAGAAGAATTCTTCTGTGAATCATTTAATAGTTGTGGTGCAAAAAGAGCATTATTACACTTATTAACTTGAGGTTGTCTTAGCTTTAAAATAAAATTTATTTATTTATAATAATAAATATATAATATTTCATATATTTATATATTATGTATATTACTAGATACATAATATATAAACACGTGTGTATTTTATAATTATAATAATGATTTTTAAAATTTCTTTTTTATTTATTATAAACCACTGTAAATATCTACATTTGAAATTTACAATTTTCAAATACGTTTTTTCCATGCTTACTAGTGAACAATTTGTCTCTCAAGTTTTGTCTCTCAATTCCTTTTACCATAAAGCACATCTTTTCCTCACTGTGTAATAGCACTGTGTGAAATGATTTAGCTTTGTTCAGATTAAAAATGTGAGAATTGGGATTAGTACAGATGCCATTGCAAGTAATAGATTCAGAACATCTGAAAACCAGGAAAAATCCACAGCCTTCAGGCAGGGCAGAATGGAGCTGTTTGAAGGTGTTTTGTTGTTGAGGTTTTTTTCTTTTGACCTAGGCACACTGATGAAGTAGACAAGCTTTCAGCTGTCACAGAAGTAGACATGGTTTCACTGCTATTTTAACAGGGTACTGTCTAAAGCTATCAGGTGTTGTGATTATGCTTTTGTAGTTTAGCTATGACTACTCCTTTCTCAATGTGCCTATATGTATATACACGTTCACATGAACTGCTTTGTTTCTAAATAATTTTAGATGACAACATCAGGTGGAGGAGGTTTCTGTGACTGTGGTGATACAGAAGCTTGGAAGGAAGGTCCTTACTGTCAAAAGCATGAACTTAACACTTCAGAGACTGCAGAAGAAGAGGTAATTACAGGAGAGGCATCATGTTTCAAAACATGAACTGTGTATACGTATGTGTATATATATATAAATCATTCATATGAGGTTATTTTAAGTCTTGTATACTATACATGAGAGACGGTAGGAACTTTTCTCTTTGAGCCACACTGTTAGACAAAAATTAACGTCTAACTTAAGAAGTTATTTAGAATTATGTTTTCTATTTACAGGCTTCGTTTTGTATATTCTTGGTCATCTGGGCAGCTTTGTTTTTCTGTATATTCTGACAGGTGAAGGGATTCTGCCACCTGCAGAAAACATCTGTGTGTAATCATGTGCACCAAGAAGTCAAATTAAGCTATCTGTGCAACATATGTTCTGATTCTTATTAAAGTACACAGCTTTTTGAAATCAAAGTAACTTGCTGTTATAGGAAAGTCATAATGGAGATGTAAGATAGAGGCCGTTTGGTATGGAGAAGGGAAATAGAGAACGTATCTTCACCACAGAATCATAGCATAA
Source organism: Pachyramphus minor (assembly GCA_013397135.1). Lineage (NCBI taxonomy): Eukaryota > Metazoa > Chordata > Aves > Passeriformes > Tyrannidae > Pachyramphus > Pachyramphus minor. The sequence continues at coordinate 872,803 of VYXB01006395.1, forward strand.
CATCTTGGACATACTAAATGCAAAAAGGCATGCCTCTTCTTACAGTGTGAATTTAAGCTGTTGGACTAACTGTTGCAAAAAAACATTGTTGTTAAAAGTTTATGTATGTTCAAAAGGAAATTTTTCATGGTTATGGAGGGAAAAATAATCAATGGCCATTTAAAATCTCAGATACCATCTGTAGTGTGTGAAGTATTAGTGTCTTGAGTTACTGGAGACTAGGAAGCATTTTGTCTTCTACTTATACTCTTTGTAATTGGGCTTCTGAGTCTAACCACTCACGTGTTTTTACACAGTATAATTACTGTGAGATTTTTCTAAAGGGAAAATATAAGGCAAGGTTTTCAGTAATTTTGCTGATCTGATGGTTTAAATGAAGCAACTGTAATTGTATTTTCAGTGATAGTGGTCCTTCTAGAGTCTGTTCTCACTATCTGAACCCCAAGACTCACCACTTGGTCTACATGCCAGCTTACATTAGTTGGCAACCTTAGGAAACTCTTGTTCTGAAATCTTGGGTGGACTGCAACTTCTGTGTCCAAAGATACTCACTCAGTGAGTGTGACAGAAAAATTAAGGTACTGTGCAGCCTTTGTATTTCTTCCCCATGAGCAACATGGATTGAGGTCTCTTATGCTGTGCAGTTGTGCTGGAGGTAAATTAAGGATCATTTGTTGAGCTTATTGGAGCCTGTTTTCTGCCTTGCCCAGATAACATGTCTTTGTTGAAAGTGCTGGGAATGGAGCGAGTGCTTCTGCTCACAGTTTGCCCTTGCTTTTGGTGGCTGATAGTTCTCCATGCTCTATATAAAGTTTTAAATGAAAGGAAAAAAAAAAGAGGAATAGCAGTTGTTAACAGTCCTGTAAAGCTTCCAGATATTCCCGAAGAGTCTTGGGGGGTGGGGGATAAACTGTACTAGTACAAGCAAGTTGCTGTCTGCTAAGAGCCTCCTGTAGACAATGCAGTCGTAAATTCTGAAAAGATTATTGTGGCCATTTTTATAAACAGAACCTGTAGTGAAACACAGAATTTGGAATAAGGTAATTCTAAAACAGAAATTGGGCCACTGTTCAATCAGGCTAACATATACAGTACATATACTTCTAAATACCAAGTGATGAACTGAGCCTGTGGCCAAATGTATAGCATACGTCCTCGTGACCTGCAGGGCATGCAATGTTCTGGAACTTTCAAGCTTTGTAGAAGAGGAACTAGTTGTTCTCAAAAATTTGAAATAGTAGAAGACCGCTTCCTTCAGAGGAGAGGTTTTTAATGTTTTTTATTCACAATCCTAGAAATGGATTGGAAGGAAATGGCAGTGCTACCAGTACTGCCTCATTCGGAGTCGGCAGTGGTTCTCATTTGCTGCTCCAAAAAACAGTCCGTTCGACTTGGCAGACTGAGGCAGCACTCCTCTTCCTCCCCTTCCTCATTTATGTTCCTCCATCTGCAGCAGCAGCCATTCTGCTCTGGCACAGAGAAGAGGACAAGTTTGTAGTGACTACTGCAGTTGTTAAATGGAGAGCACAGAACGGGCACAAATGGATGAATGGTCCACAGACAAAAGAGGAGCGGCTCTCTGTGAGCAAGACTGAGACGTGGACTGATCATTACAAAACACCTCGTTACATTTCAGCATTTAATTATTTATATACCACAGCATATAAGAGACGTGCATCATAAATCATGATGCCAGTGTGCTGCATGTTGTATAAGCTGGGATGGATAAGACCGGTGCCTTTAAATAACAGGACAATAGATGCATGGTCATTTGTATTCTGCAGTTTTCTAATATTGTTAAGTGGAACAAAAGATACAGTGATTTGAATTCGTGTTTTTGAAGGCATAGCAGAAGAAGCAGATTTTATACAGCTGAGGTTAAAAGTTTTTCAGAAGAACTGTTTAGAAGGTGTGCTGGAGTGAGAACAGGGAGAGTGAAAACAGAGAAATGTGTGTAAATGTCGATGTGTGAAAATCTCTCTGTAAATCAAAGACAAGTTAGCACTCAGGTATTGTTGTCAGATTAGAGCTTTGGTGATTATCAGTGTAGAACTGGAAAAAGAAAACAGGATGATCATTTACTCTGTTCCTTTCAAATGAAAAGTCGTTTAAAGGAAGACATCATTAAAAATGCTTACATCATCTTTGATGAAAGAGAGGTGCAAATTTGAGTTTGTTTTGGATGTTATTTAACTTCTCGTTGGCTATTTATATTTATTTTCCAGGATCCTCTTGTGCACTTACCAGAAGATATGGTAGCTAGAGCTTATAATATTTTTGCCATCACATTTAAATATGCAGTAGATATATTAACATGGGAAAAGGAAAATGAATTGCCTGGGCTAGAAATGACGTAAGTATCATATTTGTCTTCTGTCTTTTAAAGGCTTGCAGATACTTACAGTTGAAAGTATAAATTCTGATTTTAAACATCTTTTCTGCCTTTCCTAAAATTGTCAGAAGTACTTTGTAGACAATGGGCTACAATAACTGTAATACATTTGTATTTCTCATAGTTTTTACTTTGTGAATGCTATGAAGAGAAATATGCTTTACAATGATGGAACAATTTCTTTCCCATATGTTAATTTTCTTAGTATTGAAAAGGGTCTTATGATCAAAGTTACTGAAATTCTGGTGGCAAAAGTATTTGGTACTTTTGATGATCCACTTATTACAAATTTTGAAGCGTTACAGAATGCTTAAGTGTATCGTAGCATCACAGCTATTAACTTGTGACATCTTGTAAGTATCTGCTTTTACTTTGTGTTTTATGAACAAGAATACTGTGTAAATAAATGATGTGAATCAACAGATGAACTGAATCTGTGAGCTTAATAAGTTGTGGTTTGAGGACTGTGAAGTTTGGTTTTTTAAGAAACTGCAAAGTTTTTGTTGTCTAATAGTTCTTTATGCAATGTCAGGAAAACAGGTGTGGCAAAATAATGCCAAGACTGCTGAAATATCTAAGAAGCTATGGGGGAATGTAATGAGCACAGCTGCACTGGGAGGAAATGGGTTCTCTTTAGTAGGAAACTGTCAGCTCATAATCAATAAATGTTCAAAAATAAAACTCAGATTGAAATATTGTCTTCAGATTTTGCTAATTTTGGACTTAATTCTGCAGGAAAGATGCACATTCCTATAGAGGGCAGGAGTTACCCTTTTCAAATAAATTGTTGAGATACTTTCCAGTGTAGCAAAGGAAGCCCAGGCTTGGGTTGTCTGTTTGGTGGAAAACTAGAAGATTTTTTAAATTGCTTTGCTTTGAATGATATAAGTTCAATCCTTGCTTTGAAGTGAGAAGAGTGACACTTACTACTGTATGCTGTTTAATGATGAAGTCCATACCTATGAACAAGTTATTTATACTCTTCAGAAGGCTGTCAACTGCACACAGAAGGAAGCCATTGGTTTTGCAACAACAGTAGATAGAGATGTAAGTAAATTAACTCCTAGAACTTTTAATTACCATACCCTAATGTTCATTTACATCACTACAGTTTGTTTTCCCTAAACATGTGGTTAATGTGATTGAGCCCTGTGTGTCACACCACCCTAACATGTCTTGACTCGTTGGCCAATCCAAACCAGTCCTGACACTGAATATATGTTTCAATGTAAATGTTTTGCCATAAGTCTTTCAAGTGTAGATAACAGGGTGTTTCTCACTCCTCTGTCGAGGACAGGCAGCAGCTTTGACCCATCCCTTACTGTACACAGGGCAGCTGACATTGAAAGAGCCCCTATATGTGCTCCAAGCATAGGAAATGCTTCTCAGAGTAACACCAGTTAACTGTGAGGGTTAAAATCCATAATTGATTGCTTTTGTTCTGGTGCTCTTGGAATTATTTGTGGTTTGTGGGTTTTTGTGTTATTAATTTAATTTAATTTTTCATAATGTCAGATTGTAATGACAGGAAGAGGTGAAGCATTTCATACAGTATTAAGAAAGAACAATGAGTTCAGAATCACTATATGCTAAATATAATTTTAACTAGTACATTGATTTCAGAAGTTGTGTTTGTTTTGTGGCTCCTGTGTATTTTTTTAAGAAAGGGATGCCTTGTAGGACAACTACATCTTATTATTTGTGCAATGAGCCTATACACTGTTCCTGTGAAAATGAGTGTCCTTTTCTCTTGTTTTGTTGCCTTGTGCTTTTTTGGGGGGTGTGATGGGAGGAGGAAATCTCTTCCAAAATGGCAATATGAATGTCATTTTGGATGCTTAAAGAGCTTCAAGAAGGTCAGTGGAGAACGAAATATAACCACTTTATATTACTGAACACTGAATTAGATTTTAGTTTTGTATTACCAGTACTTTATTTTTTTGTAATACTGGTAACCAAAAGATCCCCTGAATATGTGCTGACCTGAACACATACTGTGCGTTGTAGGATGCACTTAGGTTTTTCCTTGCTGTTGATCCTGTCCTACTTTTAAATACATATAGGAACACATATACATGTACACGTATGAGAAAGAAATGAGAATATTATGCCTGAAGCAGTGATTTATCATCAGGCCAGATCTAAAATATCAGTAAGCTGTTTTGTATTATACACTATAAATTCAATCAACTATCTATTTTGATGTATGTATTGACAGTACAGAAAGACTGAAAAGCTTCCTTTTGAAATAAAGCAGGCACTTCAGTTGTATATTTGAAAGACCATTGGCTTTAATATCTGCTTTTTAAATGGCACTGAAATGTCTGAAATATCTTCAGTTTCTACCAAAACTGATTGATGCATTCGTACTAAAGATAAGTTTTCAGTATTTTAAAATAAAAAAGCGTGATGGTTACATCTTAAAAACAATGCCACACACAGAAAATTTAGTAAAACAGATGACTGCATATTATTTTATTTTCTTTTAAAAAGTACAGGATGCATTTTAGAAATCCAAGTATGTAACATATACAGTATTTTAACAGTGAAAATAGCATGAAAGAAGGAGTGGTTATTGTGCATCTGAAACTTTTACTGTGTCTTTTATAGTAATGTAAAACACAGCATTGGAACTTCTCGTTTTAAAGCTTGTGGTAATGTTACGTCTTTATGAATTCACAGGGACGTCGGTCTGTTCGGTATGGAGACTTCCAGTACTGTGACCAGGCAAAATCAGTTATAGTGGTAAGTAATGGTGGTAAGTTATATTATGTACTGAGTTGCCTCATCTTAAGCAAAAAGAGGCTTTGCTACACAGTTTTCTGACGCTCTTGTCATAATAAATCTTTATATTCTGATAATACAAAGTGTTGGAGATACTATTTACAATATACAGAGTAGGGGTATCAAAATACAGATTTATGTTTTTTGGTTTGGTTTTTTTTTTTCCTGCTATGGCATACCTTGCACCCAAAATAATTTTCTAAAAAGAAGTTCGTAGACAACTTTTTCCTTCAGAAAACAGAATGTGATCAGGCGCTTAAAATGTAATCATTCAGAATGACACACCAGTTCAGATCAGTGAGGTTAAACTATTTTAGTTTTTTTCCTATAGAATGAAATTGTGTCTTTCAAAGCCACAATAATGAATTGTTATGGATTGAATCCCAGTCAAATTGTGAAACCACAAGTACAGTTTCATTTTGCTTTTCTGCATTTATGTATGTATCTATATAGCGAGATATATTAATAATATCTCTGTGTTGCGAGGTTCCTTCGTGTAAGAACATCGGAATAATGTTTTCTGTTTAACTTTTCTTGAACTGCTGCAGTGCAGTACTTAATCACATGTAATAAATTGTTTGTGTATAATACTGCTACCACTGAAAACCAAGTGCTGCAACTAGATTTACTGATTTAAATGATTTAAGGTATTTTGAAAGCATTGGCGTATTTTTAAAGATAAAGTTGTGCAATATTTTTAACTTAATGCCCATACAGTCAAAGAACAAATGGCTTTTATGTGTAACATCTAACTAATTATGGTCTCTAACACAGAGATGAGGGTAAATATGTTCTTTCTTCTTCTAACTCAGTGTGTTTAATTTGTATTTTTGAAAACAGTGGTGGGCTGCTGTGTGACTTGCATGTCATGTTGTGAAGAACAAACACGTATGGCCGTCCCAGGTTGTGCGTGGGATTGCTTATCAGTAACATGCAGCAGATCAGTGTGTATGTTGATAAGAGGCCAAGGGTGGAAAATGGATTGACCTACATATGTTGATATTGCATAATAAGGTCCTTCAAATATTAATAGGGTAAATAAAGTTCAGGCTTTTTGGGGGTTTTTATATAGGTGTTAGTAATCAGAATATTATTAATACTATAAATGATTGAAATTAATCATAGGAATGCTCTGTTTCTGTATAGAAATATATGCCAGTCCTCACATAAATTGACTTCTTTTTCCTTTTCTTTTTAAGAGAAATACCAGTCGTCAGACAAAGCCATTGAAAGTACAGGTTATGCATTCATCTATTGTTGCCCATCAGAGCTTTGGTCTGAAGCTCCTAACTTGGCTTGGAAGTGTTATTGGATATTCAGGTGGGCAAACTTGAACTTTCTTGAGTAAGCTAAAGAATATTTATGAGACAAGCTGATTTTCTGAAGCAATTTTGTCCACTTAGTTCAGATATGTAATGTATAAGGGAAAGCTATTAATAACTTGTCAGACTTCATTCTATTTTCTCTTGCTGAAGTGCTGTTCTGAATTCTAACTTCCATGTGAAAGTGCTACCAGTCTGACGTAGTCTTTTCTGTTTAGTTGCTGTTGAACAGAAGCTGAGACTTGCTGTCAGATGCAGTATGCCAAAAAGCTATTTTTCAGTCCCTGCATTTTTAAATGAATGCAGTAAGCTGAAAATAACCTGTCTGATTAGATAAAACAAAATTATTCAGAAGTAATTTGATGAATGATGATGAAAGTGATTGCTTCAGATTTTTTGCTAAGTAGAACAACAGAGAAAATGCAAAGATGTGTGGAGGGTTTTGGTAAGTATAGAAGCTAACAAAGTATTAATCAGATTTTTGATCAATTTTTCTTAAAGGAATCAAGATGCACAGTATCAGTTTTTGTGGAACTGCTCTGTGCTTGTTTTGACTTGGTTCTTCCTTTGTCCTGGTAAGTATTAAGGTTGTGAAGGTATGGGATACGAGGGGAAGTAAAAGCAAAAGTGTCAAACTGGTGATATGTAGAAAAGCAGATGCAGTCCCCCATGCATTTTATGTTCTATGCATCTGAAAAATGTTAGCGAGGAGTATTAGCAAAGCACATGCAGCTGTAATACTGCATATATGTTCTGCATAGGTGCAAGATTTCTTCAGAGACTATCTTTTATTAGACTGGTAATTGGAAGCTAGTCAAGATTTTAGGCACAGGGCCTCTGTAACATGTTCTTGTTTTTGGAAGATAAGTAGTTTGTTTGTATAAGTTAATTTTTAAATATACATAAACATTTCAACAAAAGTTACAGTAGCAGTTTGTTCAACTATTTGCCAGTGTTGCTGGCAAACAATAGGTATTAATAGAAAAGAGTTATGAAGATATTTGAGTTCTGAAATGAATTTTTGTTTTGGTGAAGCATGTAGGCAGGCACTGTCTTTCCAATTTCTTTTAAGCCCAATTTTGTGCCATGTCATTTGTGCCAAGTGACACAGCTGCTAATTTTCAGCACTAAATGACAGTTGCAAAAAAGTAACTTGAATATGTTCATGATGTCTCAAATTACAGAAGAAAGTATTGAATTTAGTTTGACTTGTGTGTGTAGTGTTTCTGAAGTTTGAAGAGTTCACCTCATTATGATTCAGAGGGGTTCTTTATGATTCAGAGCGTGTTTGATGGTAAAGAGCACGCATACATTCTGTCTGTGACCTGTGTCCTCAAGTAGTTGAACCGCCTTACACATCTTGGGACGCAGTCTTGCAATGTACTCCTGAGTCTGGGGTTTTTTTTCAATTTTTAATAAACACAGCCAAACAATTAAATTCTGCTCAATCTTTTCTGTAACATGCAGTGATAGAGTTGTACTGCTTAAGTGGTTACACTTACCTGACCCTGAAAAAGATAGCAAGTAAGGAGTCTCCTGCTGTGCAATGGAATTAGGTTGGATGATTGCTGTGAAAGGATGTTAAATTCTTGTCATGGAAAAAAGGGAAAAACCCCTTTCTATGGAACTTTGTGAGAAGTTTGACTACTGCATCCCTCCTAGCAAATGTCAGTTCTTCAGGAATAAGTGTGTGTTTGATAATTGTTGAACGATGCAGTGGTTTCCATTAATTTATTATCTCTTATAACACTAGTTGGAATTGAACTCGGTAATGCAAAAGGGAATAACCCCAAACTGCTCTGGGGGTTCTCAGGCTATAAAACTGTAGCATGGTATATGGTATACACAGCACTAAGCCACTGCCCTCTCTGCCTAAGAAGCTGAGAAGGCCAAGCAGCATGTGGAAATAAGGGCTCTGTAAGTCACATAGGTCTTAAAGAATATGCATTATCTGCAGTGCAAACCCAGGTTGAACCTTAATATGAGCATGTCTGGGTTGTGGTCTGTTGCAGATGCAGTCTTGTCTGCAAGCATATAACTTACAGGTTTATATAATAACAATTATTACTGCTTTCCATTAGAAAAAATATGTAGAGAAGGTTTGAAATGATAGCAGCTCCTAAGTGTAAACAAAAACCTCATATATGAGTAATTTAATTTATGAATTATGTTTTCCTTTTGATAGGGCACTAAACAGGAAAACAAACCCTAGAAAATTAGCCTCCTGTATAACTCTCTTATATTACTAAGTCAGCAGCACTTTTAAGGAAGCACATTTTTATTTGATAACTTTGAAACAGATCATTCTGTTTGGCAATTTTCACAATGCTCCTTATGTTCCATAAGAGGCTAGTGTGAAACTTGCAAGGTATGAAATATTTGTGTGTCTATCAGCAAAATATGACTGGCGTTATTCACTTGTCAGTGAAAAGAGGGATGTGTGATAACTTCTGTGTTTTATGAAAATTTCAGTATGTCAAAATAACATATGTTTGTGTTTGAGCTATAACTAACTTGTATCATTTCTCTTCATTAAGATGGCCTTCGTCGAATATTGTGTCAGGTTGGTTTACAAGAGGGACCAGATGGTGAAAATTCCTCTCTTGTGGATAAGTTGATGCTGTATGATTCTAAACTGTGGAAAGGTGAGTTTTCTCAAACTTTGGGAAAATGCTAAAGAATGCTGTGCATAAGTTTTTCCTTTGCTATATTTGCTAATGTTTGATCAATTTTAGTCTGTTGTATTCTAGAAAAATTTGCCTGATTTGTTATAATCTCCCCCTTCTTGATACACTCCCCAGTACATTTAAGAAAAGAACATAGACCATTTGGAGATGAGGTCGGTTTTAGATCTAATTTTTCAAAGTGGTCTGAAATGAAGGCTGACTTGAATATGCAGATGACAGCAATAGTTAAGGGAAACTGAGTAAAAAATAGAGCAATTTGGGGTGTGTCTGCTTTATAGGATCTCACCATCTGGATCGTGTCTACCAAAATGCCTCTTACAGAATGGATTCTGTGTCTGTTTTGGTATCCTGAAAGGCCACGTAAGGCCAGGTATAAGAAAGAAGCACAGATAAGGTAGAGAGTGATGCAATATGTCTTGGGAACTTCTTGGAGTAGCAATAAAATGAGTAAAAAGTAAAATGAATAGTGTCTGTAATATGGAGAAAATTATTATTTTAGGTTTTTTTTCCTCTAATCTCTTTGTCTTGAAAATGAATTCCTGACACTGCAAATTTTGTGAGTTGAAAGATACTGCTATTGTGGAGCATTACAGCATTTTAAACATTAACATCAGTATTTCTCTGTATTCCATAATTACCCAGCATTAAGGAATTCTTAATACTGAAAAACAGAATCTGGGGTTCTGTTCAGACAGACTACAAATTCAGAGACAGATAAGCTGATTATTTTATGGAGATGTTCACAACTAGGAAAATTTATTGTACACATCTCATAATAGTGTGCTCTTCTTTTCTCTGGGCCATCCGAATCCCCTGTTTATACTGAGGAGGAACAAAGTTCTGTTCCTGTTTTGCTGACTTCCCTTATATTTGAAGATTTATGTTCCCATTCAAAGGTGTTATCTTCTACAGGAGTAATAAATAATGGCTTTTGAAGAATTTTGGTTTATGTATTCTTCATCCTTTGCTACCACCTGACAGACTTAATCAAAGCAGGTTCTACTCTGAAAGAACACTCGCCTCATTCTGTAGATGTTTACTTTTCTAAATGTTTCCATAGCATGTTGATACAATATAACAACATGCAATATTTCATTCATTTTTCTTGACAGGAGCTAGAAATGTGTATCACCAGTTATTCATGAGCAGTCTGCTTATGGATTTGAAGTACAAGAAACTTTTCGCTATCCGCTTTGCAAGAGTAAGTATCTTTCTTACAAAGAGCCATTAAATGCCTAAACTGTCCAGTGAAGAGAGTTTAGTTAGCATCCAGTACTTCAAATGAACTGTTACCTGATTTTTTTTTCCTTTTTTTTGGAAGTGAGAAGTTGAAGTGAAATGCTGACAACTTTATTTTAGTCTTCGAAATGTTAGTTATAATGGCATCCCATCTCCTGGGAAGGAAATGGACTATCAGACTTCCCAGAACTAAAGCTGTTTAGATGCTTTTGTCTTCGCCATCAACTGTGCAGGCTATCACTTCTTAAGAGCTAATCACTTTTTATTGTTGAGGTGTAAGCTGTTACAGCACTGCTGAGAAACAGTGCTTAAATTTAGTTATGCTGATTGAGTATTTCTGCAGTAACTAGTATTTGAAATTCTTTAAATCAGCACTGCAAAATTCTGCTCACTCTGCTGCAGGCAAATAAGTTTTTTGAGCAGAAAACAAAATGCTAGCCTTTGTTGTGAAAATGAGAGTGAGTAGATCTCACATGTGAGCAGATTAAGTTGTCATATTCTTTGTACAGAATATACATATAATAATCCTTAAGAGCTACTCTTCCCTTTATCATGGCATTAAAGTTTCCCAGAGCAGACATTTAAATTAAAAAATCAGGTCAGTGTGGATTAGAGGTGAATCTCCCCTTGTTGTTTAGAATTACCGGCAGTTGCAGAGAGATTATATGGAGGATGATCACGAACGGGCAGTATCGGTGGCTGCTCTGTCTGTCCAACTCTTCACTGTACCTACTCTGGTGAGTAGTGCCTGTCTTTCTTTTAAAAACTGATAGTTGGCACTCCTTGCCTTTTTTTGCCTCCTTCTTAATAGAACTATGAGCGATTGCAGAGTGATTTTATGAAAGATGACCACGACAGAGAGTTCTCAATTGCTGACCTCTCGATACAGATATTCACAGTGCCTTCTCTTGTAAGTACTAAAAGACCAAAAAAGGAAATCTTTATTTGTTAAAAGCCACTCAAGGTTCATAAATCAAGGCTTCAGATTTCTTTAATGTTACTGTGGAAATGCAGAGCAGTCAGACTGTTTACATACATTGCTATGGGTCTAGAAGTTAAAGCATTTAGCATTGCAAAGTTTGAGTCTAGCTTCCCAGAGTGAGCTGGGTGTTTTTGGTTTTTCTTTTTGTGTTTTACTTTTTTTTTAGAAAGGTACTTTCATGTTTATTTAGGAACACACACACATAACATTTAAGTTCCTCATCATACTGAGCCACAGTTACTGTTTGTAGAAATCTGTATTATGGTTTGCATATCATGGTTTCAGAGCACCATTCTGGTGCAGTTTTATAAATGATCCACTTTATGTTTTCCAATCAACACAAATGCAAGCAAGAATTTTCTCGTCATATTCCCTACTTCCTTTGGTACTTTGAGACTCAGACAATGCCTTCTTTCAGGTTTCCAGGTAATTTTTGTTGCAGTGCTTCAAGCACTGTGACTTCTCTCAGCTCTGGTGGTCTTCCACCAGCTTATGCTTGTTTGGGAAGCTTCCCCCCAACCCCCTCCAGTCTCCAAATAAGTCTGTCTTTGCTTGTATTATGAATTAGACAAATTAAACTGTGGAGCTGTACTGGAAATAAAAGCCTAATTTTCATACCCAGAATTGTTTAAAAAATCAATGCTTCTGAATCCTCCCAAATTTAATCAGCTTAATTGAGCTCTAAAATTCAATAGTAGCATGGCAGTCACAATACTGAGAAAAGTTGTTCTTCAGTTTCCTAGTGGCAGATATTATTCCTGGGAATTCAACAGGACCTCAGGATTTTGTTCCCATGGTTCAGGGCAATAATATGTTGCCTCTTTTAATGTTGATGCTTTCAGTAAGAGTTATTCAGACTTAGAGTTAGACTTAACGAACTAGTATTATTCAAATGGCTATGGTGGTATTTTTTCCTTTAGCAGATGGGGTGGGACAGTATATGAATCAATACATATTTTTTAAAAAAGTAATTCGAAACATTTCCTAAAGAGGAATGATTGCAGTGTCCCTTTTACATGAGTTCTATTTTAAAAGCATGCAAAAAAAGTAAAGAAAATGGTTTTTGACTCTTTTGCAGAATGATAGAATAAACTGATGAAATGAGAATAATTATGATAAGTTCCTATCATATGAATTAAGTATTTTTTAATATTTTTTATTATTTTTATATCTTTAGAGCCATTCATTCTTAAATAAGTAAGTTGAAGAATGTAAACCAACCCACTGCCCTCCAGTAACATTTTCAAAATGGTCTTAGTACTGTAAGAGTAACTGAGGTTTTTTGGCTTGAGGGTGGATGGGCAGCTGTGTTGGTGATGACTTTTTGGGGGGAAATGTTAATCTCTAGATATTCCCCCTCCCCCCCCCGCAGTAGCATTTTAGAAACTTATTCCAAGTATTGTTAGCAACTGTAGAACCCAGGAGCTCTAGCCAAGAACTGGTCTAAAATTAACGTAGAACAAAGTGGCCAGTCTTCTACAAGCTACCAACCAGATCCAAGAGAACTACAAGGCTCACCCAGTTTAACCTGGAGAACCAACACAATGAGCAAGTTCTGGAAGTGTTCCCAAGTAGGAACAGGCAGTTGAGTTAGGTTAGGCTGGGTGTGGAAGACAATCTTTGTCAGACTTTTCCCATCGATTTGTTTCATGCAACGTGGAAATACGCAGTAGCCCCTGAGGGGAATTACAAGTAATATCACATAATTTCCATGTGGAAATTGCACTTTACAGTTCCTTAGCAGTTCAGAAGATGCTCTGTTCACCACAGCTCTTGACAGTTTGTAAACAGAAAACAGAAGAGCTGTCCCTCCCCTAAAGGGCTCATACTTACATTATATGAGAGAACACAGCACATACTTGAAGGGAGGTACAAGTTAATTATAAGACACATAATAACATGTGTCATAATTATATGGCTTAGCAGGAGCCTTTCTGTAGACAAACTTCTGTATAGAAGGGATCTGAAAAAAGAGATCTGGATTCTGATAATTTTTGGCTAGCTTACTTTTTCTTTTCCTTCTGTGATTCTCTGAAACGATTGCCTTTAAATGTTTTGGTTTTATTATTGATATAACTATTTCAGATAAAAAATAATGTATTTTATAAACTTCATGGTGCAGTGTGAAAATCTTGTTAGCTGTGTCTGTTAATTACAGCAAATTTCAATGTACTTTGACATAGGCTCGAATGCTAATAATAGAAGAAAATCTCATGACCACTATCATCAAAACTTTCATGGACCACTTAAGGCACCGTGACATCCAAGGCAGGTTTCAGTTTGAACGCTACACTGCTCTGCAGGCTTTCAAATTCAGACGTGTTCAGAGCCTTATTTTGGATCTCAAGTAAGTACATTAACTATGTGCTAATTTGATAAATGGAGTTTAAAAAAAAAAAGTCTAAAATTAACTCTTGCATCTTACTCATCTGCCCAGGTACGTGTTGATAAGTAAGCCAACTGAGTGGTCAGATGACTTGAGACGCAAGTTCCTGGAGGGTTTCGATGCCTTCTTAGAATTACTCAAATGTATGCAGGTATGTAAATCTGTGAATTAAAAAATTTTGCAAGATGAAAGCAGAAAGTTAGCTATCATGATGTAAAAATGGAAGAAATTTAGTATACTTCTCATTTTATAACTTCAGTACAGTATAACTTTTGGAGTCATCATGTTTTCCTGAAACATAACATCTACCTCACTTTTTAAAATTTAGTTTGTGGTAAAGGGCAATAAAGTGGAAGAGCAGTTCAAAAAGAAGTGTAATTTAGGGCATATTTTCCAGTTATAGAGGCAGACAAGGCACTTAATTGTGTGAGCAAAATCTGGTCCATCTTAAGTGTCAGCAGAGTTGCTTCTTGTGTATTGAGGAATATATTGTTTAAGACACACAAACAGACCTCTTCACTGTGTTTTTTTTTCCACAGCCTTTTCATGTACTTATCTTAGGAGGAGCATTTTAAAAACAATGCAGCTTTTACAAGGGCAAATTGACTGTATGATCAGTGAGGTGTAAGTCAGAATCACTCCCATTTTTCAGTACTTCAGTAGCATACCTTTCTCAGTACTTGGCTTTCGTTAGTCGGTTTTTGATAGTCACTTGAAAATTTTGTAATCCTCAGATAATGCTGGGTTTTTTTCTTCTTATGCTAAGAGCTGATTAGGTATTGTAGTACCCAGTATTTAATTAGTACATACAATTCAATTGCATGTAATAGCACAACCCTAGAAAATGTATTCAGAAACCAAAATGTGTATGTAAGATATTGTATGTATGCAAACCTTGTTGGACTGCTCATAATACTGAAATCCCTACATTTATTAGTAATAAATACAGTTCATATCCAAAACCTTTCTCGACATAGTATTCTACTCTCCCAATTCCCATTTAATTTTCTTGTTATTACTTTGATGTGTTTCATCCCTTTCAGATGGTGTCAAGTTTCTTTTTACCTGTTGCAGCAACAATTTGCTTATAAGGGTAGCTAACCACTGATACATTGTTAAGATGCATAATTCTTTTTGTTTTAGGGTATGGATCCAATTACTCGTCAAGTAGGACAACACATTGAAATGGAACCAGAGTGGGAAGCAGCCTTTACATTGCAGATGAAATTAACACTTGTTATTTCAATGATGCAGGACTGGTGTGCATTAGATGTAAGTTCCTTCTGAATTGTTTTTGTGTGTGAAGGGGGATAAACCCCAAAGATTAATACATGTAACAATTGAGCTAAATACAAAAATTCATCATAAGCCAAGAACATCTTCTCTGAGTGCAAACTTTTTCTGTATTTAAGCACATCTTTTATGGCTTGTACTGACCAATTCATGTGGTTAGTGAATGTGGTTAAGCCTTTTACAAAATATTGCAGAGAGTTTTGTAACACATCTGATAGTTGTGATCATCACAACACTATTGGGTCACAATTTTCAGAGAAGAGGGAATAGAGGAGGAGACTGTGGATCTACCACATACAGCAGATTATAGATGATGTTTCTACTCCATAAGTGTTTCAAGTTTTAGGAGTACAGAACTTGGGCATTGCAAAATATGGCTGTGGAGTAAGTGATCCTAGAATATTTGAACTCTCAGGCTGGCTTTAATCTCTTACTGTTATTTAATGTTTAGGCTTTATTAGCCTAGCATTATCATTGCTCAGAAAGTTACCAGAACCCAAACCCAAACAACATACTGGTGGGTATTTTTCTAATCAGACATAGCAGTATGAGTTTTGCAGTCTGTGCCCTCCTTTATTTGACTCTTTTGTTGGATTCCTTATCTTAAGTTTGCAGGACTGTTGTTAAAGGTAAAAACTGCCAATCCTTCAGTCTTTTTTACATTGGATGTATTATTTTTCAGAGCTCTGTTTTTTTCACAGTCTCTGTAAAATGCAATCTCTCTTTTAGGAAAAAGTGTTGATTGAAGCTTACAAGAAATGCCTGACTGTGTTGATGCAGTGTCATAGTGGGTTTACTGACGGAGAACAACCCATTGTTCTCAGTATGTGTGGACATTCAGTTGAGACCATCAGATACTGTGTTTCTCAGGAAAAAGTTAGCATTCATCTCCCAGTTTCTCGTTTACTTGCAGGTATGAACTAGTTTAAAAATATTTCAGGAGATGAAAAACATTGTATAAATGTGATTTGTATTTGTGCGTACATGAGGAACCACACAGCTGTTGCTTAAGGCCTGAATAGGCTGCATTTTCACCATTTTCCAGTTTGGTAGCCTCTAGGCCAAATGTTCCCAAGCACTGGAGGACTTGTTATTGTTTCAGGCCTGGTGGAGATTGTCTTATGCCTCTGGATTTGTGTTGTAGGCAGCTACTGGTGCTTTTGCCACTTGAGTGATGCAAAAGAACTGCAACAAAATATGGACTGTGGTTGACTGGTTTGGAATACATTTAGCTGTCAGATTGAATAGACTAATCAATGTTCTGTTTCAGAACAGATTTATCAAGCAGAAGTGTCACCAGAATATTAAGCTATACCTTTCTCTTTGGGCACAATATTGTACCTGTATTGTTCAACAGTTGTGTTGAAAAACACTTTGTGAATTTTAGTTTACAGAATCAGAAAGCCATATGATAAAATTCACAGGTAATGAAGTGAAATAGGTAATTCTTAGGTAAAATGCTATGCATCTCAGAATCAAATAACTTTGAATATTTGAATCTTTGAGCCAAGTCCTTGTAACTTTAAAACAAAGCAAACCAGAAAACCCTCATGTATTTTGTAGAAGCCACATTCTAGTTCCTGAGGTATATTCTGAGGTATATTATTTAAGAACTGATAAAAAGGATGAGGTTTCTGTTGTTGATTGCCCTGATAGAGCCAGGACTCTTGCCTGAGGGGTTATGACACAATCAAAGGAAAGGCAAAAATCTTACTTGTAGTACAAGTTTCATACGGATACAATGAGAAAATTTAATTATCTCAAAATGTGTGCTTTTAACATGTTTGTTCAGGAAATAGCTGTGTGGCTCTAGGGTGATAACTCTGCAGACTTGTAGCTATGTCCAGAAAATTATCCGAGAGTAAATTAGATTACCTTTTTTGTCCTATTTGAATTATATAAAATATTGTCTGTAATAATCTGTATCTTTTTTATTTCCTGTGTATTTATGTAGGTTTGCATGTTTTGCTGAGTAAAACAGAAGTGGCATATAAGTTTCCAGAGCTGCTACCCCTGGTATGTAATTAAATGTAGCATATTCATTAAATATAATTAAGACTGAATGTAAAATTGGTCATGTAAAGGACCTTTTTACCATGAATTCTACTCAGATTATCTTTAGCAGATGAAATTGTCTCTTAAAAGATTAATATCTAGATATTCATGACTGGAGCATAGACGATCAGTATTGCTTTCTTAAGCAACTAAGACTCAGGTTTAAGGCTTGTATTTTGTTCTTCATGCATAAACTTCTTTTTGTAGTAGAAACTGTTTTTAGGAACTTTAGGCAGGATCTGATTCCTTCTCTTGGCTTGGCTTCTAATTTTCTTCCCCAGCTGTTGCTTCTCTTTTGTATTGCCAAAATATTTTAATGATCACAAATACCATCCTCCTTCATTTCAGTCCCAATTTCTTTTATTTTCTCTGTATATATCAAAATATTGCATTTTCTTAATGCAGAGTGAACTTAGCCCACCTATGTTAATAGAACATCCTCTACGATGCCTAGTCCTATGTGCCCAAGTGCATGCAGGGATGTGGAGAAGGAATGGATTCTCTCTTGTTAATCAGGTGAGTACACAGTACCTGTAGAATCACTGTGTTCTAGTTACTCCCCCAGGATAATTTCAGACCTCAAAACCTTCCCTTTCTGTATTGATTTCAAATTTTACATATGTAAATCTTACGGCAATGCAAGGTAGGTGTTTATATCAGCACTCACATCATTTGAATATTTATACTCTTAATCTGGTCTTTGATTTTCTTTAGTCAGGAGTTGCTTTTTTGTTTCAGGGCTGCTGCAGGGCTCAGTGACCCTAGTGCTCTGCATGTAAAGAAGTTCTAGTATAATGCACTTAATGACTCCTATCCTTTTTATGGTATACTGTCCAAAAGCAGTATGAAGTGCAGAATTCGATCTGTGCATCTTCAGTAATGCATTATCACCTTCATGTAACAGTGTCTCAGATATAAAAATATGCAGCATTAAGATATTATGGCTGGTTATATTTATAAAGTAATTGAAATCCAAAGACGCCACAGAGGCATTAGAACCAGTGTAGAACTGGGTGTTTCTTGGCTTTTAGCTCTTATCCTTATTTCATGCTTCTGGAGACTAGTTCCTTTCATCTCTAAACTTATGTTCTCTGTGTTTGTATGAATTAGATGTTTCAAGCCTAACAACTATAAAATGGGTACTGTGGTGTCAGTACCACCCACCAGGGTGATCGTCTAAACTGATTTTCTTAGCAAGACTTACGTTACAGCAGGAACAGAATTTAACTCTGGGAGGTGTTAACTTGATTTATTTGCAAGAAAATTCTTTCAGTCCCACTAGCCCTCATATTCGTTAGATAATTCAGTCTCCTAGTACACATGCACTTCAATTAAGCTGTTCAAACATACTGTATTCTGACACTTCTTGACTCTTAAAGGATCTTTATAAGGTGATGTCCTTTATTGTCATTATTAAAGCAAAAAGAGCTCTAGTTATGTAAAATTGTAGCAGTGCCCATATTGCTGAAGACACATCAGTTTTGGAATTTCAGCATAGCTTTTGGTGGTGAAATAAGTCTCTATGTTAATTTCCCCTGGTTGTCAGTATCTTGAATTTAAGAGCCTGGTCTGGTTTAGACAATAAGGTTCCCAGAGTCAGCAAGTCCTTCCTTTTTCCTATGGCTATGAGAGCTCATGTTCAGCCAGCTTCTTTTGCATATTTTGCCAGACAATAGGGATGGGCATCTCTGTGTGTGGATTATGAGGGTGGGGAAGAAAGGGATGACATGCCTAGTTGTCTTCTGTGTAATTCTGGTGAAAAATAGTGTGTCTCTAGAGGAAAGATTAGCATGCTGAAAATTGCTCCTGGTCCTAGGTAGAAACTTGTCAGCCCTATTAATTTTTCCTTAATTGTGGTAGAACCAAACTTCCCCACATTTCAGTGCCATGCGGTGTTTGCAGGGTTGCTGCTGCTTGGCACAGTACTGTTGAGTTCATTCTCAGGATGGTTTGGGTTAAGTCTAGTTCCATCACAATATCGACATTTTGCTGACACTGGCAATTCCTGAAAGATTATATCTCAAATAATCAAAGAGCAATTAACGGAATGAAAAAGAAACGTTTCTCTAACTGCAAGGGCTTTCTCTCCTGTGAATTTCAAACAGTTAATTGCTAAACAAATAGATATATTAATACATAAGCCAACGAGGTAAAAAAATTTTTTCCTTCTAAGTTTATGCAGTCCAGACATTAGATCAATACAATGCAGCCAGCAACTATTCTGCACTATATAAAAAAGCTTTTTGCATACAGATACAATTGTATCATTTTGTCAAATCACTGGTTAATTTTTTGTTTACTAACACTGTATAGCAAAGATAATTTTTTCCAGAAGTAAAGTAATTTTAGATTAAATATGATCTTTGTTAATGATTGTGGGTTTGTTGTTTTTTTTTTTTCTTCAGATTTATTACTATCATAATGTGAAGTGCAGGAGGGAGATGTTTGACAAGGACATAGTAATGCTTCAGGTAATCCTATATACCATTTTGCATTTTTATCAAGCATTTTCAGGATGTGCGTGTTTTTGTTATTAACTCCATCAGAACCTTTGAATGACAAGGAAAAAAGTAATTTTTTGTGGAAAGACTTCAATTTTCTTATTGTATCTTAATCGTTATGGAGTAATTTGTAAAGGAAATAACTGTTGTTGTAATCCTTGGTTTTTTAAACATACTTTGGAAAGTGCAGAATTTTCTATGTAATGCATACATAATGCTACTTCTTCAAGAATGTAATATTTTAACTAATGGGTTGTGCTGTGGTAGCAATTGTGTGAGTCTGCATGTCTTCAGTAATGTACTCAGTATATGCGTTGGCTCTTCTCCCTCCCTTCAAAGTTGGCGTCTAAAATACTGGGCAGAAAGTGGAACCCCTGTGATTTATTGTTTTCCCTTCAGAAGAGATTTTGCAAATCTGTCCTTTAGCTCTGACACAGATTCAATACTTCTACACTGAGAGCAATATAAGCTAACATTTGCAGCTCAGGGTGCATAGTTCATGTGGACAGCAAAATATTTTCTCAGGAAGTCCCTCAAATCTTGCCTAGAGTTAGCAATACCCAATAGGATACATATGCCCCAAGTTACTTCTGCGTTCAGACATATTTCTCTGAGGCTTGATCTGCCACTAATTTTTAATGATCATCTGCAGCTGCCTGTTTGGGTAGGTATCCTTTAGCTTTGTTGGAAATTATTCTGTTTTAAAGATGGTCCCATTAGCAATAGTGAACTAATAGCAAATTTTTATAATTGGCTAACTTAGATATCTTGTTTAATAAATAGAAAAAACTTTAGCCAGTAGTTTTCAGAAACAGAAGTCAGTGTTTGTGCTGCATTAAAACATTACTATTTTTCTTCCCAAGAAGGTTTGGGAAGTTTTGCTCTAAAATCTTCAGCCATTCTTTTGAGGATTGGAATTTGTTTTTAAAATCTTCAGTATACTTAGTGATATAATGCCTTAAGTTGAGCCAGCAGGAACAAGATTGGAGAGACAAAACCAACCAAACAAGTCTTTCTCAGAATTTTATTTAGACTGTTTCAGATAGAAGGAATAACCCTGAATATTTTACATGATGCCTTTAAAAGGGCATCAGAAATGATTGATAAAGCATAGGATTCAGCTTGTCAAACGTGCTGACACTTCTCATTTTGGAGTCCTAAGAGAGTAGATTTAAATAATTAAGTCTTCATGGACAGGATTGAGAAAGGAATGAATTTCATAAAGAATATACTGTGGACATTATATGTAAATATACAAACATAACACACAATCTATTTTCTATTTATAATCTTCTTTTCTTTTAATAGACAGGTGTGTCTATGATGGATCCAAATCACTTCTTGATGATAATGCTGAGTCGCTTTGAACTTTATCAGATATTTAGTACTCCGGACTATGGCAAAAGATTTAGCTCAGAAAATACTAACAAGGTATTTTATGTATTACTGCAATAGAAAATCTGCAATTTTGTTTTTCAAAGTGGATCAAATGCTGTTGTACTGAGACTGAGCAACTTCTTGACAAAAAAGCAAAACCTATCCTATTTTAATTTTATTTGGCTACTCTGAAATATGCGTAAGTACTTTTACCTGTCAAACGGGTAAATGTCAGAAGGTGTTGCATAATTTTTGCACTTCTGATTGCAGTTCATCATAGCTTAATTTGGGACTGCTAAGGGTGAAAACAAGCAATGTTTTGAATCACCGAAAAAGTGTTTTCAGTCTATGGAATAATTCTTTAAATTGAAAATTGTATATTCTTTTTTTGATTGTTTCAGGATGTTGTTCAACAAAATAATACTCTTATAGAAGAGATGCTATACCTCATTATAATGATTGTTGGTAAGTTCAGAATGTATTTAATTAATTTTTAAAATTAAGTGTCTTTAATGGTCTGGAATAAACATTCTTCATTTCCATCTCAAGTTCAGTTCTGTTGTGAACTTCATGTAGTTCTGACTTCTTTTGTAGGAGAAAAGCCTCAAAACTAGCTTAGATTAATGTAATGAATTTTTGAACCCTGGTGAATGAACAGGTGGCTTGTTTTCCAGCCTTTAACTTGCAGAAAAAAGAGAAAAGAGTGTTTAAATCCTTAAAAAAAATGTGTTTTGTTTCTACAGGTGAAAGATTCAGTCCGGGAATAGGACAGGTAAATGCAACAGATGAAATCAAACGAGAGATCATCCATCAGCTGAGCATCAGGCCAATGGCTCACAGTGAATTGGTAAAAGCATTACCTGAAGATGTAAGTAACTTGGCCTGGAGGAGGGAAACAACTTTTACTTTATAAGGCTGATTTTTCTTATTTTTCTTATGCAAGTTCATTTCACTTAATGTGGAATGGATGGAATGGGAGCAGCATGATTATGCTCAGAGCAAGGTTAGCATGAGTACAGAGTAATAATTCTCATAGAGAGGGTAGGAAAGAGATAAAGAAGGGACAACATATGAAAGAGGCAGGAACCTGAGAGCTTCTTCAGCTCCTTTCTCTTTTTAATACTGTTCCTTATCAGGCCATCTGGCCGGCTGTCTCTTCAGGCTGCTTGTGAACCCTGAATTAGATATATGGAAGTGGGTTGTTAGAACTATCCAAAAATATAAGCTGTTATATTTTAATGCCTAACAATAAAAGACATGGAATCAGACACGGTATTACGACTTGTGTAACGTAAATGGTTCATTTGCATCAACAGAAGCATTTATGTGAATTCTATTAGGAGTGCTTTTGTAAGATAGTAAAGCTTCCTTTTCTTTTTAATATTTTTGAAGCAATCTTTTAAACATGATTGCTGAAGACAGTCAGAATTCAATAGTTTATTTAACTGTACAGATAGACTTTGAAATATTTTTCTTTGTTCTAAATATCTTAAAGAATGTGAAAACTCAAATTTTAAAATTATTTAAGAATAATTTTAAGGTTGGATGAAAGAGCAAACTGGAATTTAAGTTAGAGTTCCAAACTGTATTGTCAGTCTTAAATATTTTTTCCCCTGGCATGTTAACTGCTGTGAATACGTATTGCAGGAAGGGGATGGGAAGATTAAAAGGCAATTTGTGTATGAAGTAGTGTTATGTATTTGAGCTGATGTCTCCTGCTGCCTTTTGTGGTTGTTTTACCATTTTTCAGTAACTTGTTTTTTTAGCTTTCCTATATTTATTTCAATTTAAAGACCTAGAAACCAGAAATGTATATTCCAAAGATAAGCTCAGTATGGTAGCTTCAGGTTTTATTCTGCTACTGTTACCTCCAAGTTCATTATGACAGGGAAAAACAATAAAAATTAAGCACTTAGGATGGCATGACTTGTTAAAAGTAGGTGCAGAGGTGATACTCCTGAATGTATTTTCATGTTATGTGCTTTAGTGTTCTCTTGGGTGCCAGTAAAATGACTTTGCACTACATTCATTTTGCTTACTGTGGTATTATATGATATTTGAACGTGTTCAATCCAAGAACTACAGTAACACACTGTCTTGCCTTTTCACTCAATTGTAGGAGAACAGAGAGACAGGAATGGAAAGTGTGATTGAAGAAGTGGCATGTTTCAAGTATGTTTCCCTCTATTCTAATATTTCACCTTTAGAAATGGAATGGCTAAATTAGTGAAAATGAGAGAGTAAAAGAAAGTGGGCTGGGTCGAGGCAATTTCCCATGGCTTTACTCACATGCAGATTTCTTAATACTGTTAGGTACTTGATTTCTAGAATGCCTATTCAGCAGTGTTTTTTAGCTATTCTACTTAACTGTTTATTCTCAGATGTTAATAGCCAATGGACATAAGGTGTTTGGTTTGGTTTCTTTGTAGGAAACCTGGATTAACAGGCAGAGGACTATATGAGTTAAAACCAGAATGTGCCAAGAACTTCAATCTGTATTTCTATCACTTTTCGAGGGCAGAGCAATCAAAGGTAACTAGTAATTTAATTTTATGGGGTTTATTTTGTCTTTTTTTTGTTTGCCTTTTTCCAAAGCTTAGTTCTGGAAAGTTATCAGGTAGATTTTTGAGAATGTTAATATAATTTGCCCAAGATTTTGCAGTGATTGCTGTGCCACTGGATCCTGTACCCTCTATATAGTTACTGAAATCAGTGGGTCTTCAGGAGCTTGTCTATGGCTTCTCTTACATCTTGTGTTACTGAAAGTATTTAAACAATCTGTATTTTTCCTTAGCTTTATGGAAATTGCCGCATTAGCTCAGAGTTGTCTTACAATCTTATGCTAGAAAAGGAGTCCAGGCTGGCTCAGGATGAAAGATGAATTTTGAAGCTGTGTGCCCTACTTTACAAGTAGAACATAAACTAAAAAGACATGAAAGCTTTCATATTTATTTAAGGCTGGGAAAAACCAGTAACAATGGAGTAAAGCATGAATGCTTTTTTTATTAGTTTTATATTTGTACAGGTTTTGAGTAATGCTGGCATTGTTTTTCTATTTCAGGCAGAGGAAGCACAAAGAAAGCTGAAAAGACAGAACAGAGAAGATACAGGTATTTCTTTTTAAAAGAAGATGGTAGAAGAAGGAATCACGTATTGAGCTGTGTATTGCCCTGACAGTTAAGACTAACAGCCTGTGTCTGGGCTAGAGTAGAAATTGGTTGAAAATGTAGCAATTTCCCTGGCTGTAGATGGGGATCTGATCTGTCATGGAACCCGCCTTCTGGAGAGCTTATTCCTTTGGCTTTTCTGTTACATGCAAGCCATGTTGAATGTTACAGCCTGTTATCACTAATACTGTTTACCAGGCAATTGTGTTCTGCCTTAGGATCATAGAATGGTTTGGGTTGTAAGGAACCTTAAAGATCATCTAGTTCCTACCCCCCTGCCTTGGGTTAAGCTGTTCAGTCAGACATTTTATATGGGTGTCGCAAATCTTGGAGAAATGTCAAACACACCAATTTCCCTTTCAGCACTTCCACCGCCTGCTCTTCCTCCTTTCTGCCCACTTTTTGCCAGTCTGGTTAATATTCTGCAGTCTGATGTGATGCTGTGCATTATGGGAACTATACTGCAGTGGGCAGTAGAGCACAATGGCTATGCCTGGTCAGAGTCCATGCTGCAACGGGTACGGGTTTTTTATGTAAAATAATGCTTATGCTAATAAAGGGATATTTATTTTAGCATTTTAACATGGTTTTATGGATAAAAGTTGTTTACTTGGTATCTGAAATATACAGAATCCTCTGAATGAGAAATAAATAGTGTTTGCTGATATACAAAACTAGGGAAACCCCTCTGCTTGGAATGCAATTTATTTTTAAAAGTGAATAGAAGACCCAGGTAAATTTCTAATGTGATGTACACAAGAGGGAAAAATTCTGCTTGAATCAGTTGAAATAGTGTTTATTATGGTAGAGAACCAGTTAATTGAGTTATTGCATGTAAAGTAGACATTGACATTTTTTCTTGATGTTCATTTGCTTATTTTCAGTTTAAGCTAAATCGCTTTAAAAAAAGTAATAGAAGTGCACAAAAGAGGTTTCTAACTTGAAAATGTATCAGCTTTGGGAAGCTCAACTTATTTTTCCTTTTACAAAAGTAAACTACTTTTGTCTTGGAAGATCATGCAAAGGTTGATATGAGACATCTCCAAGAGGATATGGCCCATATCTAATGAGACCTTGTTAAATAGATGCGATAGACTGAGGAAAAATTGAGTGTGTAATTAAATTTTAAAAACATCAAGACTCTCATCAGGTTTTACCAGTTTTTCTGTAAATGCTTAGACTGTCGCATTCCAGTTCTGTTACAAATTTTCAGGTGATTATCCTTTCCTTACGTGGATTTCAGTGTTGATTCCAGGCATTCAGCAATGCTTGATCTCTACAGCATCCTGCCAATTTGCATAGGGTTGCAAAATGGCTGATTCAGCATGATGGAGTTCACCACCAAGATTGAAGTATTTCAGCTTTAAAATGCCATTTGGACTATTATAGTGCTAAACAGGGAAATTCCATTCTTTAAGTGCAAGGAGATTTATAACTTTTCACTGACATAAAAATTAGCATTATTTAAAAATATGTTTCTAGAGAGAATTCTGTTTAAAATGTTTAAATTTTTGTCTGTAAATTTTGTATGTAAGAAGGATTTGAAGTGTGCATTTTGCTGTCCATAGACTTGAGTTAATAACAAGCCATTGCCAGGGAGAAAGCTAAGAAACACTGACTTGTCCCTCACTAGTCAGTACAGCAAACAGAAAGATACAAGTAGTACAATGTGGGTTTTACGTGGCAAAGTTCCAAACAAGCACTATTGGTCCTGTGTAATGTAGCTTTGGAATTCTGTGTATAGAAATAACTGCAAATATATTCTTATTGTGTAATTGTATTGTATGATTTCCCTGTCTCTTAATTAATTACCCAAACTATAAAACTAGATTATATGAGTTATTTAAGGAAAGAACTAAAATTCATAATTTTTTACCTAGGTTTTGCATTTAATTGGAATGGCTCTACAAGAAGAAAAACAGCATCTGGAGAGTCTCAGTGAGGAGAATGTTGTAACATTTACCTTCACTCAGAAAATATCAAGTATGCTTTTCTTTTTAAATTTATAGCAAATCTGAAATAATTGAAAATGCCAGGATCTTGTATTTTATTTTTCTGAAATGGCATTTACCAGAAGAGTGTATTTGTTTATTCATCTAATGGTATACTAATAACTCATCATACTAATGCCATTTTCTGAAGAAGAAATCCAGAAGTTGAATAATTCCCACTAAACCTAATTCTTAATATCTTTAAGCAGCATCTCAACAAAGATTACTGTTCAGGTTTAGATGCGATTGCAAAAGTGATAGTTGCATTCTTAAAGATTTTTTTAATCTCAAGTTTCTTTGCATCTTCTAACTAGAGCCTCTAGTTTTGCTAACAAATGGAAGTTGCTAAGACTCTTCCATTTAAAATAGCAGGAAATAAAATACTGGAAATTCTACATAGCAGCTCCCAAGATGAAAACAGCAAGGGAGCACATACAGTGCATTTCCCATGTGAGAAAATATAGTCCGTAAGCAAGATTTAGAGGTTTCCTCTAACTTTTCAGGATTTAGAGGTTATTCATGAAAATGTTTGCAGTGGGGGGATTAAAAGTTATATTGTGCCTGTTTGCTGAAGGAATTGTTCAGCTACTGAGCAAGTGTTGGTGATTTTTGTTTGTAATGTTAATGAATGAATAATTTGTTGGGTAATGGTATAATCAGTTGTCATTGTAATTTTTTTTTTCTCAGAACCAGGAGAGGCACCCAGTAATTCCCCTAGCATACTAGCTATGCTGGAAACACTGCAAAACGCACCTCATCTGGAAGTGCACAAGGACATGATCAGATGGATATTGAAGGTAAATGTATTCTGTATTACCCCCAAAAATACGGGAATAAGATTTTTGCAACTTTCCTAATTATATTGTGATGATATCCTTATTTCCCTTGTTGATTTGTTGTAGCTACACTCTTCCTCTTCTGGAATCCAACATTGCACATTACCTGGCCAGCATTGTATTATACACAGTTATATTCTCATGTCACAAACAAATTAAATGTTGTATTCCTTCTTACAGACTTTTAATACTATTAAAAAGCTAAGAGAAAGCTCTTCTTCAAGTCCTGTGGCCGAAACAGAAGGAAATGTCATGGAAGAGGTAAAAGCAAGCTGTAACAGCTGATCTAGAACATGTCTGGGTTCTGACTAGCAAAGAACTGTATTTCTAATTGTAGCTCTAAATCAAAGATGGGAAACATCAATGATTTCTGCAATTCTGTCTCACAGCTCAAACCCATTTGTTTGAAAAGCCTCTTGGTAGAGTTCCTGGACTATTTTTCTTTGTTTTATATATTGTACTCTCCAAAACTTTTGCAATTTTACTCCTTAGAATTGTTTGTATTACTCATCACAGTATGAAATGTTTCTGCTTTTCCCATCATTACAGACTCCATGGAAAATTGCTAAAAGAAATGGTATCGATGTATTTTTACCATGTAGGTTATTCCAGATAAGCTCTGCCCATTTCTTTAGCTCAACATGCCATGTCTAGATGCTACACAAAGACCTTAGTGTTTAGGAATACAGGAAGTGTGGAGGGAGAGTAACACTAGAGACCTGTCACTTCCTTACCTTCTTATCTTATGAATGACTGAAGAGAAATACAAAATACAGTTAAATGTTGAGGGGAGGAGGTTAGCCTTCTGGATCTGCAGTTCTACCCAGCATTGAACATGAGCTGAAGAAAAGAGGGCACAAAATAACTTTGTAGACTTTTCTTGTGTCTTTTTATGAGGTTTTCATTGTTTGGATGTTACTACAAGTTACACAGAGCAGTAGCTAAAATTTGGAGATTAGTCTGTTACACCAAGCAGTAACTAAAACAACTTACCTGTTGTAACAAGATTTTAAAAATGACTGAGTGAACAATAACAATTTCAGAGTTCACGTGATAAAGACAAAGCTGAAAGGAAGCGAAAAGCTGAGATTGCCAGACTGCGCCGGGAAAAGATCATGGCTCAGATGTCCGAGATGCAGCGGCACTTCATCAATGAAAACAAAGAACTCTTCCAGCAAACTTTAGATGAGCTAGATACTTCAACTTCCAGAGTACATGAAAATAGGTAAAGGAATCTTGTTTAATTTTTTCCCCCCATTAACTTTAACATTAGATTGTCGCATTGTTACCGCTTTAAAAAGCTCTTTTTTTTTTTTTGCTTTGTCTGGATGGAAAACTATTCGTAAGTTTTTGAGACAAAGACACAGCAGTAAATAGAATGCTTTCCTCCCTTTCTCTGTCAAGATGGTGGGATAAATATTGATTCTTCCCTTGTTGCATCCTCATAGTGCTCAACATAAACAGGCGAATAATTCTTTGTACAAAATCATCCAGTAAATGATTAATTATACTGAAGAGACTGTGCTATTAAACATAGTAAATTGGAACTAGCTGATTATATGTCAGTTGAAGATCTGGAAGAAAATCCGCTTGTAGCTGGAAATATGAACTGAAGTATGCTGATGATTTGTGGGGAAGTGGAGAGTGTTTACAAAATTTGTGTCAGACACTTAAGGGATGGGGATGACAGAGGGCTGCACATTTAATTTCTGTGTTAAACTGGAGTGGGTATACTCTTGGAGGGTATGAATTTTTCCTAGAAAGTATGTGCTATTTCTGGGAACATAGGAATTGTTGTATAAATGCCAAAACTGTTTTTTGTCAGGATTTATCATAAATCTAGAAAACCCATTAATCACATTTAAATTGTAATCTGAATTGGAATGTTTTTCAAATAATTTGCTTACTAACATTCTTTGAATATTCTAGCCCTGTAATTTCAGATGCAAAACTCACAGCCTTGGGACCAGAGCAAACTAGAGTTGCTGAACCCAGGCAGGTTGTTATGTGTATATTGTGTCAGGAGGAGCAAGAAGTTAAAGTGGACAGCAGGGCTATGGTTTTGGCAGCATTTATCCAGCGATCAACTGTGCTGTCTAAAAATAGAAACAAAATTACTCCAGACCCTGGTAAGTACTGTTCATAGTTGTCTTTAACGTTAAAGAATGTTGGAGTCACTGTGACAACTGCATGTGTTCCTTTCAGACAGTGACATAGCCTTCTTATGTTAAACTGTGTGTTTGTGGAAGGCTTCTTTGTAATCAGTAGCAAAACTCCTTATCTTTTTAGTGAGGTAGAAATGTGTGTTCTAAATAATGTAAATCATTGCAAAGCATGATCTAAATGTTCTGCCATTCATTTGTGACAAACTATTTATAACTGTTAAAAAAACCCTCAAAATCAGAAGTGTTTGTTCTTAAACCATGCCTGTAACATTAGAGAGAGAGGAGGTGTTGATGTAATGCTGTAAAAGCACAAGATGTACGTTTTCTTTCTCTCAGCTATATCCTCTGAAATGCTTCTTGGCAATAATAAAAAAATCTTGGATTTAGGTCCTTTTTAAAACAGATCACAGTGAGCAATGGAGTTGTTACAAAGGCTTCTTTGGATTCTGTATGTGTAAACACATAGAAAAATCTCTGCACTGAATTGTTTTGTGCTCTCACTCTGAAAATTAATGTTCTTGGACTCATTGTTTGATGGTACCGAACCATCAAAACTGCAGGTAGATCTTGGGGGTTTTATCAATGCCTCCAGAGGCTTGGTTTGAAGTCTTAAGTACAGCACACACACACTCTCAAAACAAAATTACATGATACTTGTAAATGATCTAAACAGTTTTAAGTTGTTGTGGATTAGTAATGTGTTCTATGCTTCATCAAATGAGTTAAATTCGGTGATAAAGTTAAATGATCATGCATTTCTGTTAACATCAGTCTGCAGTTAAGTATTTTGATAAATGTTTATTTCAAGGTTGTTTTGTTTTGTTTTAAATATAGAAAAGTATGACCCATTATTCATGCACCCAGATCTGTCATGTGGAACACACACGGGTAGCTGTGGACATATTATGCACGCTCACTGTTGGCAAAGGTAAATGGCTATATTTAAGATTTTAGTCTAAATAGCAGGTTAGGTTAGGTTAGGTTGTGTTATCAGCTTGCCTAATGACACCAACTTTAATGGCAAAATTACTATCATGTAGTAAACGTATAAAGTAATTTCATGAAGCGATTAAACCAGCTTTCTGTTGGAACAAAGAAGTAGAAATCAAATGCTGTAAATATGTTGAAAATAATTTTCGTGTGCTGTCTGTCATCTCAGTAAAGAAGAATCCAAAGCCATACATGGCAGCTTTCATTCCATTTGCTTGTTTATCTCGATGCATTTTGTTGCTTCTTCTGCTCTCTACTGGAGTTTTAAATGACAGTGCATCTCTTGCACTCCTAATTCCTCCAACATGTTTAATTTGGTGTAGAAACATCTGCAACCAGGTTCAAGTTCATCTTCAACATAAACTCAATTTTATCCCTTGTTCTTAGCTTTTTAAGAAAGCCTTTTCCGGTTATTTTTATTCTTTGATTTTTTTGAGGTGTATAAACATGTTTCATGCTGTGTGGGGCCAGGGCCATGTGACAAATGCAAACTGTTCAAGCCTCTGACTTTGCTTAGACCCTTGCTTTGGTCCTTGGCATGTCTTCTGAAGTGCCTAATTTCAAATTCTGCCTTGTGTGTGAAGAGGATTAGGAGCTCCCAGAGATTCTGTGGCTATAACCACCCTGATTTCATTTGTGGTCTTTGATCACTTGTGGTCACTGCTCACAGTCCTGTGTGGGTTCCATTATCTCCTGGAAATGCCCTTAGAGGCCTGTATTCAGATCATTTTGGGATCATTGTTTGGCATGGTTTAAACCATACCAAAGCTTCTGGAATAGCAATTACATTTAGCAAAGTAGTGAGTTCAGTTTCTTTTCCATAGAGGATTCAGACACCGGTTGCTGTTTTTCCAGTTGCTGTTCAGTTGCTGTAGCCTCTAATGGATGTGCCCACAGATAATGTTCATGGCATCTTCCTAAACATTTTATGTAAAAATGAGGCCTTTTTTTTTTCTTCAGCCTTCTTTCTACCTCTTCCTCTGGAAATTGTTAGAGTCTTAAACATGATTTTAACAGCCCAGTGAACTTCAGCACTTTAGGGGATTTTGGCACCCAAAAACTGGGGATGGCTGGAGATACCTTATCAGTCAGAGGGTAGAGCTTTTTCCTTCAGATAATTCTCTTACCTATATCTGGGAAAAGGCAAAACTGTGACTTCCTAGGAATTCTTGAATTTTTACGTTAAAGTAATGTTTTAATAATTTGCCACTAATGTCTTTCTGTTTTCTAAAGGTATTTTGATGCAGTCCAAGCAAAAGAGCAACGCAGACAGCAAAGGTTGCGAGTACACACAAGTTACGATGTAGAAAATGGTGAATTCCTTTGCCCACTTTGTGAATGCTTAAGCAACACTGTTATTCCTCTGCTTCCTCCACCAAGAGTTTTGTTCAACAGGTCTGTTTGCTTTATGAATGTCCTCAATAAATGTAAAAAATAAGGTCCCAAACAAGCTACACCCCAGAAAACCCTCCTGAATGTTTATATCCTCTGTTTTGGTAGACTGAAATGGATTGCCTGCCTGCTTGTTTTGGTTTATGGATTTTACTTTGTTATTGTGTATTATGGAATTTAGAGCATGAAAGGAGAGGAAAGCAGAAAAAGAACTGAATGTAGAAAAATACTTGGGCAGCAGGGAAAGAGCCTGTTGAGAAACAGAAGAGCATGGAATGCCTCTAAAATACTAATTCTGTATATAAATTGTTTGTAATAGTTTGTCGCAATTTTTTTGACAGGTTAGACTTTTCAGGCCAACCAAACCTAACTCAGTGGATCAAAACAATATCCCAGCAAATACAAGCACTGCATTTGCTTCGAAATGAAGACTCTACAAGTAAGTCTGAAGAAATCCTTATATTTATATGTGAAAATGTTATAATATTCATGGAAAAGAAGTGAGCATATCAATTCTACCAAAATGGAGTTGAGGGATGATGGCATAAGTGGCAAGAACAGTTGGAATTTCAGTTTCTGGTGATGTGCTTCTTCACCTTTCTATAATGTAAAAATTATGTATAGGTGAATAATCAGTGATTTACAACTTTTTCTTTGTACAGGTCATTCTGGTCATTCAGAAAAAATGGATCAGCTACAATTTCCTGAAGGATTTAGACCAGATTTCAAACTGAAGTATGTATTTACATCTTAATAAATCATTAAAAATTCATCATGAAATGATAACATGAAAATAGAATGTAACTTCTGTGCTAGGTCTCAATAATTAAGGCAAATGTATGAATTTTGCTTTAATTAGAAAAATTAATTATATTATTATGGTGATATTGAAGTTCAACCCACAAGTCCTAAGTAATGCAGTAGAATTTGAAGAGGTAGATGTGGCAAGTGGTTGTGCAGAGAACATGCTGCACTTTTTTTTTTTCTGGCATGAAGATTAAGCTTTGTACTACTTGTAACTGGATGAAGGATTCATCATTATGGCCAGCACAACATGTGAAACATGAAGGAATACTATGAAATGGAGAGTATGCTAATATGTAATTTCAACTGTTATGCTGGTTCTACCCTTTCTTGACTTGAAGAGAAAGTAATAAAACTCATTACGTGGTACAGACAATTGTCTGCCAGCTTGCACACAAAGATGCGAGACACCTGTCCCAGCTGATGACAGATTTAGCTATCAGTCACACACATTTCTTGTAATTTAGCCTTAACTATATAATGTTTGAAGACTAAATATACTTAACACTAAAAAATGAGATTGGTTCCAATCAAATAATCAAAAAATAATTAGGAATGTATCTGCTGCAAAAAAAAGAGGTTATTACCGAATACCAGATCCAGAGAAGGATATTGGAGTTGTCACCTAAATGTTAAAAATCTGGTTCTTAAGCTATGGGATGAATGCTTATTATTAAAGTACTATGCTGCCAGTGGAGAAAATAATGAATTAGTAATATTGTTTTCTTTGTTTCAGGAATCCTTATTCTGAGAGCATAAAAGAGATGCTGACAACTTTTGGTACAGCAACATACAAAGTAGGCTTGAAGGTTCATCCAAATGAGGAAGATCCACGTGTACCTATAATGTGCTGGGGAAGCTGTGCTTACACGATACAGACTATAGGTACTAATGCATTCATTTTGCTCCTTTCTAGGTGATTTTCAGAATTTAGTTAAACTCACCAGATTGAATATTTATTTTACAGAACGAATTTTAGCTGATGAAGATAAACCATTATTTGGTCATTTACCTTGTCGACAGGTAAGGATCAAATAGCAATTCCTCTTTGAATTGATGGGAAAAGGAGGGAATTGTGCTTCACTAGTGAAATTTTAAGCTACAGTTATTTGATAGTTTTATTTGTTGAATCCTACTGTTGATATTTATTTATCTAAAAATCACATCTAGAAAAACTGTTACATTTTTTCCTATAAACACATAACTTAGTAAGACTGTAAGAGTCAAAATAAGAATACTGAAAGGAACTTGTCTGTCTGCATAAAATAAATATCTGTCGTATACTTAGCACAGTCCAACTGCCCCCATAAACTGCAGTTGAGAAGCCTGGAAAAAAGTGCAGTAAGTCAGAAGGCCTTTCTTTTCATGTTGAGGAACTTGGTTAACTGTGTCTCTATTTCTTTGTTTTTAAAGGACGACTGCCTTACATCACTAACAAGATTTGCAGCAGCTCACTGGACAGTTTCATCTCTTTCAGCAGTACAGGGTCACTTTTGTACTCTGTTAGCATGTAAGTTCACCACCTTATGCTCATTTTTTTTGCAAAGATGTAGATACAGAAAAATGCTTTTGGAGTACTGTTAGTATTGATTAGAAAATTACTTTTTGTATCGGTTTTAAGGAATAGACCAAGAGCTGGTATTTTCACCTATACATACTATGTCATACCATGAAGAAAAGCAAAGAGACATTTCCTTTGGTCTGCAGCTCCAAGAAACATTTCAAGGGAAGCATGGATATTTTGCTGTGAAGGATTTCTGTTGATTCCTCCTTTCAGAAAGATACCTGGAGCAAAGGAGAAGGAAGTGTGGCCCTTCACAAAAGGGATGCACTGGAAATCTAATTATGATGACATTAAGATTAATATAGTGTGGAAAGGAAATAGGATATTTGCAGAGGTCTGTAATAGATCTGCAAAATTTTCTGTCTTTGACAAGTTGGATGGATCTGTGGTAAGACAGGATGTAATGTCCAATGTTCATTGTGAATTTTAATGAGAATAGCCAGAATGTTCCAAACTTGAAACACTAGTAGATAGATACAGACAAACTGTCTGAAGTTCTGCCTAATGTAGTAATTGCCTATGAGAGGAGTATTCTGAAAGGGTAAAAGGGGATAACTTTAATATTTCCAGTCACTAGAGCGGGGAAACTTTTCAAATGCATTCATATACTGAAATTACTGGTATATGGATACCACCTACTTTAGCAAACAGTTGGCAGCTTTATGGGGAAAAACTTAATTGTCATCAGTTCATGGCAGTGACGGTTGAGCCGTTTTCTGTGGGAAGCAGGACAGAAGATGCTGCTAGCTATTTGATGGGAACTCAGTAGTATATGGTGTGTTCTGAGTGGTTTGGGTATTCTTGAAAACTTGAATCAATGTTTCTTCAAAGCTCTCCTTCCTTCCAGCTGACAGAAGCAACTGTACTGGTTTGATTTGTATAAAGGAAAAGTTTCTGCTATTTTATTTTTCAAGGCTAGGAATAAGGAAAATTATTGGCCTTTGATCTGTCAGTATTCTGTAAACTATACATAAAGATGACTTACTGAAAAGAAATTTGGTTTAGTAAATCCCTTGTTCTGGTCACATTTTTGATAGAAACATTTATTGTGCTTTAGTTCTGTGGCTATATGCTTACAAAAGGAAAAACATTTAAAATCTGAGGAGTGATGAAATGTTTAGTAACAGAGATACAAAATGTTACACCTTCAACTAATTGATTTTTTGGCCAACAAGGCAGCAAGCAGTCTTCAACTGAAGTATTTTTAAGTTCTTGTGATAAGACTATTTTTTACTGTAGTAGTGTTTTTAAACTTGGCAGCTTAATGCATTGTAAAACTATGCCCATAGCTGCAATTGAAACTCTTTTATAAATCAGATTTTACTGGTTGTTGCAAAGAAGTCTGCAACTGTTACACGACTGTTACTTAAAATATGTAGTAACATTTTCAAAACACTTTAATTTATATTGTTTGCTTTTAGATGGAGGTGCCTGGAATTTATTAAGTGTGTGAATTTCTGTTGTCAGCTGGAGTGCTTTAGTTAATAATTTGTGGTTACTGTGAATACTACAGAGGTGGAGAAACCAACATCTCGCTCTTTCTTAATTAAAGTAATATATGTATATTTTTGAGTCCATAAGGCAAATTATTTATGTACTGCAAGTTCAGTGAGTCTTGTCAAATTAAGCAAATTGCATGCTTTGAGCAGCTGTCCAAAAACAATTAGTGGTCCTATTTAATGACTAATGTTTAAGCTTATTTCTGGGTCAGAGTTTGAGATACTGTCTCATTTTATCTACCACTGGAAACCCAAGAAATAAAACAAACTTACTATGGGAGTAGCAAATCGCTAATTCGTTTCATTTCAATAGAGTAAAATAGGCAAGAGTCTTTTCCAATAGTGTTGAACAACTCTTGCATTGATTCCTTTCTGTCCAAAACAAGCACATTTGTATTTTTTAAAGCATGTTAATGAAGGAGATGGCTTTTATTTTGTAACTGAAGTACACTAAAGTCTTTTCATGTGTAATTCAATTAATTTTTTTTCCCCTCTCCAAAATATTTAGCACTGGTGCCTAATGAAAAAAATGGAAATCTTCCGTGCATACTTGATATTGACATGTTTCATTTATTGGTATGTATTCCATAATATATATTGATAATGTTTTGATCCAGTAGGCACTATGTAAAAATTATTGAAAACTTTCTCTTTAAGTTAGGAACCTTTCAAAATGTTCAGGTTTTTAATGTTTTTTCGCTATTTAATAAATTTTAAAGACTACTTAATTTCAAGTATTCTTATGTGTCTATATATAAAAAAGGGGTAAAATGAAGCAGAATATATGCTCTTTGGCTGTTAAAAAAACACCAAATAAATCAAAACCAACCCCTCCAACAAACCACAAACAAATAATAGGGACAAAGAAGACCCCCCCCAACAAAACAATAAACTCTAAAGAAACAAACAGATTCAAAGCTCTCCTGATAGTTAATCATTGTTCTCTTAAGTAATGTCTGTGTAATTAGCTTCAAAATTAGCCTTAAGGCTGCCTTCAAAGGGTATAGTTGCAGCATGAGCAGAGAAAAGGGGAAAATTCCAAAGGAAAAGTCATGTACCGGCTTTCTTGTTTTCTTTTACAGGTAAGCTTGGTGCTCTCTTTCCCTGCCATACATTGTCAGGATTTTTCAGGGATTAGTCTTGGCACTGGAGATCTTCACCTGTTTCATCTTGTCACGATGGCACACATAATACAAATTTTACTTACCTCATCAACAGGTAATGCCACTTTCTTTCAACTTTTATTGAAATGATTCTTCAAATCTGTACTTAGGAAAAAGCTACGATACTGCTGGTAAATGTGTGCAGTTTATAGTTGCAAAACACAGTTGTTGGTGCCCTGTCTTTTTGTCCACAGAGAGTATTTATAAATTGTACTCATGCAGGTTCAGTCATCTTGTCTTTATTGCTCATCACTGGAGGTTTCTTGGAGCATAGAAGCATGAATCCTAGCTTTCCAGCCAGTGTGTGGAAGTGTTGATGGCAGAGACTTGGCTTAGGCATTCATGGTGAATAAGTTGCAGTTAGCAAAGTAAGGCATCAATATATCTTCTGGCAAGAGGAGCTGGATAAGCCATCGTATGCCAAAAGCAAAGAACTCCAAGCAAGTACATTGGGAAACCCAACCAATTGAAGAAGTAAACCAACACCTTGCTGGAGCTGACAATAGCATAAACTTACCACATAGGATGTGCAGCAGAAGACTTTTTTCTATATATTGTATTCCATACCAGTGTAATTGTTCACTTGGGCGTTTTTTATCAAAACTTGAAAAAATATATTCTTATTGTATAATCATGTATATATGAAACAACTTGCTTATTTTTTTATTTCTTCTTCAGAAGAGAATGGCATGGATCAAGAAAACACTAACAGTGAAGAGGAACTAGCTGTGCTTACACTGTATAAATTTCTTTGCCAGTGTACAGGAAGGTAAAAGTGTGATCTTTTGATAAAATTTTATGGTATTTTTCATCCTCCTGGACTCAACATTAATTACTGACTGAATTCTATTTAATAATGTGGTCAAAGATGATGGTTTTCACTTGGGAGGTCTTGTACCTTGTTTCTTATCCAATACTTCTAGATTTACTTCAGTAACTATTCCTATAAATTTCTCTGTGATCATGAAGATACCTGCTCATGAAGATTGTTCTCTGGAACAATTTTTCCTTTAGTCAGTTTGCAGAATCTGGAATTGGCAGTGTCTAAGTACATAAAATTTGTTGCGATAGGAATGGCTTCAAACTGGAGGAGAATAGGTTTACAGTAGTTATTAGGAAAAAATGTTTACTGTGAGAGTGGTGAGGCACTGGAATAGGTTGCCCAGAGAAGTTGTGGATGCCCATTCCTGGAAGTGTTCAAGGCCAGGTTGGATGGAGCTCAGAGCAACCTGGTCTAATGGAAGGTGTCTCTGCCCATGGTAGGGGTTGGAACTAAATGATCTCTAAGATCCCTTCCAACCCAAACCATTCTATGATTCTATGATCTGAAATGTTCATGCAAAATTATCCTTAATGTACTGTCCCTGTTGATTACATTTTTATGAATCTCTAGTTTGTTGGTTTTTCTTGGAGTTTGCTTTGAAATAAACACTTTGCATAATGATTGTTTCAACTGAAGTCAGTAATTTCATATGCAATATGACTGAAGACTTAGTAAATATAGCTCTCAAACTGAAATGATTAGGTAAAAGCAAACTTTTTTTTTTGTATTCTCTTAAGTGCCTTGAAAGAAATTTCCTCAGGCTGGCACCTGTGGAAGAATCTAAAAGCTGGAATCATGCCTTTCCTGAGATGTTCTGCTTTGTTTTTTCATTACTTAAATGGAGTCCCAGCACCTTCAGAAATTCAAGGTACTGTCTGCTTTGTTTTAAATCAGCTTTTCAAGACATAAACATTAATGGTCAAAATAAATTACATTTAAACTCTCTCTTCTGAAGAAACTGATTGAATGAATGTGGACTTGTTACCAGTGCAGAAAACACACACAAAAAAATAATCTGTTTGTTTTAAAAATGTATTTTTAATATAGAGGTAAACACTGTTCTAGATTACTTAAACCAGAAATTGATGCTCTTCTGTTAATAAAGGAAATTTTGATTATTTCAAAGGTCCTGTAGATTACTATTTTCAAATGAGACTACCTTTTGCTTGCATTGATTTCATTCAATTAGCATCTGCTAATAATTAATATCAAGGCCAGGCTGGATGGGAGTTCGAGCAACCTGGTCATCTGGTCTAGTGGAAGGTTTCCCTCCTCTTGGCAGGGAGGTTGGAAGTAGATTGTCTTTAAGGTCCCTTCCAACCCAAACCATTCTGTGATCTCTCTGTATACACGATATGGTATGTTACACCCCAGATAATCGATGTTAGTAACACACTTCCCTGTCCTCCACATATGGCATGTGTAGGGACAGAATGTGAATCTGAAGATGTTAATAAGTAGGTTCACAGCATGTCAGGACTCCCAAGTTTAAAACTAAGTCTAATACTTGGTGGTGATCTGACATAAGAGTGGTTGTCTCTCGTCATGGGTGTGTTTGTGATGTCGTACTTTCAGAATGTTTCCTTGACAAGTTGTGTGTAAATTGTAGATTTTTTTTATTTTTTTTTTTTAATTTAACAATCCCCATACTTCATCTGTGAGGCCAAAGGAAAGAAACCTCTTTTCCTGAACTTTTGTTTTTTGTAACAAGGTTTCTCAAGTTCATAGTCTCGACCAGTAGAGATCACTTGAGTTCTTTATTTTATGGATATTTTAAAGGTGAGGTACAAAGTGTAGATGTACTTCCAGACAGTAGGTCTGTGGGCCTTTAAAGAGTGTGTTGTAAGAGAGCAGAAAAGAAAGGCTTAGCTTTGCCTCTTTTTTACAATCCTCAAGTCCCAGGTGCTTGGATGGCCCTGCAGTTTCTCACCATTGCAAGATGCTCTGGCAGTGTCTGTGTCACTGGGTGGTTTGTGTTCCTTTCCCACTCCCCTGCCCCTGGATCCACAGATCTTACGATTGGCTTATATTCCTTTTCTCTGGTGTTTTACTGGGGGTTGCAGAACAGAAATTACTTGTACATGAGAGAGAAGTGAGTGCAGTTTTTATTCTAATTCTCTTCCCTCCTCTATTCAGAAGCTAAAGAGGCTGTTCCCCAGAAGAGGTACTGGTATGCTTTTTCCTGAAAGTTGGGAGATCAGAGTCTGTAGACTACTATGAATATAGCAATCTGGGGCTATGTCCTAGATATTTTATAAACTTTGGCATTGCAGGCATTTACAATTCCTATATTTCTTTCTGAGGCTGTGTTACACTGCCTGTCACTGACCGCCTGTCTTGATTCATGTCACAAGAAGCACAAAGTAGCCATTTATTGGATGACATTGAAACAAAGACATATGAAGTTGTAAAGGCTGTTCAGCTCTCAGTTGTGGTTCTTATATGACTACTTTTGAAACATGCTTAGGGAGGAAAGGTGCTTTTCTTTACTGGCAGTTTTCCAGCATAGCTGTCTGGTGCCTTCAACACTTTCAGTCTTCATGGCATGTTTTGGGTTCTGGAGAATACAGTTTTGAAAAAAAAGAAAAGGATAGCTGTCCCATAACTTAGAGCCGTATTTAATTTACTGTAGTTAATGTCATTTTTAAAAACATAGTTAT
This sequence comes from Pachyramphus minor, assembly GCA_013397135.1. Lineage (NCBI taxonomy): Eukaryota > Metazoa > Chordata > Aves > Passeriformes > Tyrannidae > Pachyramphus > Pachyramphus minor. Next base: position 912,875 of record VYXB01006395.1, read on the forward strand.
GAGAATGACACTTTTTTTTTTCCCCCCAGTAAATGGAGCAAACCAATTTGAACACTTATGTAGCTATCTTTCCTTGCCAAACAACCTCACTTGCCTTTTTCAAGAAAACAGTGAGATTCTGAACACTTTAATAGAAAGGTAAGTTGTGTTTTTATGCTTAGTTTAAATATAATGAGTCCTGTACAAGATCTTATTTGTTTTTTTCTCTCAGGAATGCACGTATGGAAGTGACTCGTAAATTTTGAAAAGTGTTTGTGAAATAAGTGTTTTGAAGGAAATAATTTTGGTTGTAGGGTTATTTAATAGATGTACTGTGGACTTTTTTTCTTATTTGTTTTTTTAACATCCACTAGAGTTAAAATCCGGTTTTTTCCGTTCTTGTAGTTGGTGCAGTAACAATGAAGTGAAAAGGTATCTGGAAGGCAAGAGAGAAGCTATCAGGTAAAAATGGACAGATTTCAAGGAGAAATGGGAAGAAACTTTAATGTAGCTGTTTTCTTAAAATTTTTTTTGCAAAGGGTGTTTATAACAACATAGTATCAGTTCTGATGAAGATATTATGTGATAAGCAAAGAGATTTTGGGAATTTCATAAGAAAAGTAAATATTGCTAAAATTAGTAGATTTTAAAACTGTAGTATTTAACTTTGCCTTTGTTTAGACTGACCCACAGTAATCAGAGGCCATAAAATTTCTTCTCATGTTTCCTATTACTTTGTACATTCTGATTCAAAAATACACTATTGCTATAAGATGTATATAACCTTTGTTTAAAAATACAGACATTGAAGAGGTTTTTAAGTTATCTTTTTAAAGAATCCAATTCCTTCAGTGAACCCAACACTGAGTCAGTTGCTAAAAAGAAAAGTCACTTTTCATAGATTTCTTCTTGCTGAGCAATTATTTTGAATTCAAATCACATTTATTACTTTGCGAGTGTAGAAAAGTGTTTGGGGTGTTGTTCTTTCTGAAGGCTGGGTAAAAATAGGGGTTAACAATTACTCAGTTATAAATGAATGTGAGGTTCACAGTGCAGTCATTGTAAACATATCCCTGCATTTTAATCTCCTGTGCTAAATACATAAAGTTAATCTTTCAACACTGTACATAGAATACACATAAGTGACAAAAATAAGAATTAATTACTTTGTCTGTTAAACACCAGACTATTAACAGAATCTTATACAATAGGAATATTTCTGGTTCTGTAATTGATTTCCTGCTACTTGTGATTGTTGGGATTTTTTCCATGTTTTTGTTTTGCTGATTCTTAACTGCTCTTCCCAAGATTATGTCTGACTTGATAGTGTTTTTTTTCCCTCTCAGCACATTCTTATACATTGTTTCTGTTACAAACCTCTGTTTACGTTTCATAGTCTAATTTGTATTATTCGTAGACTTGAAGATTCTTAAAATTTAGTGTATAGTATCTGTTAACTATATAAATATTTGGTATTAAATAGGTCCTTTTCACTGCATGAATGTTTCATTCTCTGCAAGATACAAGTTCTCTGAACTTGAGAGTCAGACTATTTTCCATTCAGTATTAGTGACTAAAGGAAAATACAAAGCAAACTGATACAGGAGAGAACAAATATTTAGTTAAACCTGTAGTGACCTCATACTGAGGTTTTGTTGAAAGTGTACATATGAGATGTATTTTTCTGACTTTCTGCCTCTCTGTTTTGTCAAATTAATAAAAAATGTGACAAAACAGGAGGTGGCTTAGTTGAGAGATGTTGTGGGTTCCTTTTTAATGTGTTCCCATTTTACTCTGATTGGCAGAGAAGAGGAAAACTTTAAAACTTCAGTTATTCACAGATGCTGTTCAGATGAGTCAGGAAAACACAAATGAGTATGAATTCACTTGTGTATTATTCACTTGTGTATTATTCATTGAAATTTGAGTGGTTGATTTGATTGTTTTATTCTAGCTATGCAAGAGAATCCAACAAATTAATAGACCTTCCGGATGACTACAGCTGCCTCATTAACCAAGCATCCAATTTCTCGTAAGTTGTATGCAATTACAGCGAGGACCCTGAAGTCTTCTGCTCCTTTTAATGAGCTGGGAAACCTCTAACCTGAGAGTCTCAGAAAGTTGCATAGAGAATCAAAAAGTTAACGGCACATAGCATTTGTCAGCAGAACTGCCCTGTATTTCAGTGAGGTAGAAATTGCAACTGTTAACTTCTGAATCTTTTTACCATCTGGAGTTAATACATACAGCGAATTTCTTTTTGTTTGGTTTTGGTTTTTTGCTTAACAAAAGGTGTCCGAAATCAGGTGGTGATAAAAGCAGAGCCCCAACATTGTGCCTTGTGTGTGGGACCATGCTGTGTTCTCAAAGTTACTGCTGTCAGACTGAATTAGAAGGGGAAGATGTTGGAGCCTGTACTGCACATACGTACACTTGTGGTTCTGGAGTGGGCATATTCCTTAGGTAAGGAGCTGAACACCTCTACTCGTACCGCTGGGTTAGGTGGTGTGTGTAGTCATGAAATTAATAGTTCTGTAATAGCAGCGGTGGTTTGTAAAGGTGGTGTTTTGTTAACAATAGAGTTCCCTAAAACTAGAGTGTATTCATCTTCCAATGCTTTGGTTTAAGGTTAAAAGGCTGTTTCTTTGAAGTTAAATGTCATAGAAAATTTGAATTTCATTTTCAAGTGAATTTGTTTGTTCTGTGCATGTATTTCTACTTAAGTATTACAGAATGATGAAGGTAAATACTTCAATTTTGTTATTGCTGCTGCTGCTGTTAAAACCATGAAAATTCACTTTAGCTGTCTTCCTGCATACAAGAAAAGATTAGAAAATGTTTGTTTTCACTTTGGCAAAGACTAGTGAGAAATGAAATTGGTTTTTTTCTTGTTGAGTATTTTACACAGACTGCAAATAATATGACACGGAACTACATTGTTTTTAACTACTACAGAGAAGTTATAACAGGAAGAGAAAGTTCTTTAGTTTAAAAAAAAAAGTACCTTTAAAAATCTGTACATGCAGATTATACAGAATGAAATTAGGTAAGAACTGGAGAAGCAGTGTTTATGGAAGTATAAGAAATTAATAATCTAAAAATCAATACCTAAAAAACATCTCTGTGTTTTTCTCTAGGGTAAGAGAATGTCAGGTGCTATTTTTAGCTGGAAAAACAAAGGGCTGCTTTTATCCTCCTCCTTATCTTGATGACTATGGAGAGACAGACCAAGGTCTCAGGTAAATAAAAAATACATCTTTTAAAGACAGGAATTCTAAAACTATCTGGTTTCTAAAATACACTTTTTATGTCATCATTTTATTTTTATTATATAGTTAACATTATATTTTGACATTGCTGCTGCATCTAATATCTTCAAACATTTTAATGCGAAGGTGTGTTTTTAGGTCAAAAATATTTAATGGAAGATCTTTTCCAGATTATAAATGGTTGTCTTGAAGTGTAAAAATTTAAATCTTTCTAGCATCTGTAAAGTTGCCTAGAAACTAAGGCTGAAAATTTTACTTGTATCTAGTGTATTTGTTTGTATAACCTGTTTAATAGGAAGTAAAAAAATACTGTGAGATTATTTTATTTAATGAGGTAGTTCTTTGTCTTAACTCCTGTCTGTGCTTCCTATGAGAGGATAATTTGGGGACATGATAATGTTAATGCTTGCTGCTTTTGAAACTGGTCAAAACCAGAGAATGTGAACTGATTCATCCTGGAAAGATTGCTGCAAATGTGCATTCCAAGGTCTGTGGGCTGTACAGGAGGTTCCCAAAGGCTGGAGGGAACTGTTGAGCTGTAAGGGTGGGGCACCAGACAAGGTAGCACCGCAGTTTACTAATCCAAATATATCTGTTGATTTGCTCTGATAAGAGAATGATGTTAAAGGGTTATCTAAATATTTTAGTATTTTAAGGGGTTATCTAATACTTAATATATCACACCTATTTGTGCTTAGCTGCAGTATTTTATCATTCCTGATAAGTGTTATCTCCTTTTCAGACGTGGGAATCCCTTACATCTGTGCAAAGAGCGATTTAAAAAGATTCAAAAACTCTGGCAGCAGCACAGTATCACAGAGGAAATTGGACATGCACAAGAAGCAAATCAAACACTAGTTGGCATTGATTGGCAGCATTTATAATGGTTATCTGCTGAAGACTGGAACTTTATTAAAGATTTTTGTAATTCAGTAAGCTTTTCAAAGGTGGGATGAGGAAAAAAGTCTGAGGAAAAAACACCCAACAAGCTCAAACCTGTTATTTAATCTTTGTTTTACAATGTATTTCATAAAGATACCAGTTAACATTAATCAAGTAAACTTCTTTCTATGTAAGCAAGTTTTATTAGTCCTATAATTTGCACTGTGCTTCCTTCACAGAAATGTCTTGGGTTATAAACCTGGGCAAATGAACTTAAGTTTCTGATAAAAAAAGAATGACTCTTTTTGGAAGTCTGACTATGATTTTTCTTATAAACTGCAAGAGAAAAAGACTGCTGAAACAGAAATGAGATAGAGCACAATTATGGATTGTGTTTTGCCCCATGCTAGTAATCTGAGCCATTTTATTTATTATTCTGCATTTTAATACTTAAGCTGTGTGTACATGCAATGGAATGAAGTAAGGAAGCAAATAATGTAGCAAATGGATGTTTCTCTTTGCATCAGTGGATAATTCACTCTTTCACTTGGTGTATCTAAAATGATTTTGTCATTTGTACTCTTGCAGCTTTCTTGCTTCTGGTTGTTTTTTAACTAAAAAAACCCTAACACTAGCTTTACAAGTAAAATAATTTAAAGCTTTCTCCAGAGCATTGCACTCCTTAGAATTAGGTGGGTTTTAATTTGAATTTAGCTGGGAAACCCTTTCACTTTCAATTAGGTAATTGGTTATTGCTATTCAAGGGTTGACATTGTGCTTTAGAAGTTATTTTAAGATAACACATAAAAGTCACAAAAGCTAATTTTATGTTAATTTGCAGAATCACAGAGGATATGTTCTTCATTTTTGTTAACAGTCAACTTTCAAGGTGCAAATCCCATCTCCTTTTTGTTGCAGACAAAAGGAATAGTTTCCTCTGGCTTTGAAGGGCCATAATCACACTGCCCACATTTTTGCATTGATTCTTTTTTTTTTTTTTTTCTGTTGTCCCATCAAGTATATTTACTTTTTGGCTTGATTTAAAGCTTTGTAAAGATGTTTGCATATAGTATATTTTATAAATATATTCTATAACTGCGCAGATTTGCACTTGATATGAGGGTGCCTGAAGGCAGTGAATTTTCTAGTTGTATGTAATTAGACCTCAAAGGTGTCTCTAAAAAGTCACATTATGCTTACTGATTTAAAATAAAATTCATTACCTGTATCTCTCCTATCTTCTGACAAATTAGTAAAATCTTAATTTACATAGTTCTGTTTCCTTAATAAAATGTGGGGGTTTTAGTTAAGTCTTAATTTTTGACTACGTCTTCAGCCCAGATAAGCAATTCCCTTTACTGTCTGCCAGGTCTTCAGTTACACTTGGTCTGACTGAATTGTTCCTATTTTTACAGATTTAATGCCTCAGATAAATTTTGTATATTCATGGTGTACAGGACAATTTTTCAAACATTCAGTAACAGTATTGAGTGAAGATGTGAAGTATGAAATAAAGAAACTTGGCAAATGTGGATTTCCTTTTCTTAAAAACAGTACAGACTACTTTTGTCTCTACTACCTGTTGTAGGCTTAATCATTTATATATTGCTGTCACTTCTTGTGAAGAGACATGCAGAAGTTGCAGGAGCAAAGGACATTAATGCTTTGTCTCTGGTTTCCCCTACTTAAGCTGGTTGACATATCAACAATTTTCTGTGCATGGTACTTAGAAATCCCACTCTTTTGGTGACATTACTATGCCTTTGCAGAGAGTCTTGCTGTTTTGAACTACGTGCCACAGTTTCAAATAATGTGTAACTGCATTGAAAAACTCTTTTCCTGTAAGCATAACATTAAAAAGATAATTGATGATACTGATAATTGGTTCACTGTGCAAAGCAAAATGTTGACAGCAAGAAGGATTTTTTCCCCTCTGGGATCAGAGTTGGAGACTGCAACCACAAATAATTGCAAAGTACACAATTTATGATTTTTTTTGCAATTTGGTCATTCTTTACTCAAGACTTCTATTTTCTGATTTGTTTCGCATGTATTTATATTAATGTAGAAATATTTATATATAACATTGTTTCAGTATCAGGGAAATAATATCTGTAATAAATTGGCTATAACTTTAACATTTATGAATTATGTGTACAATCTAGAATGTATTATGTGTTTGGGGGGAGAAAAAAACCCACAAAAAAATGCAAAACCTTGCAAAATTCCCAAACATAAAACCATCATAACAGAATAGAAAACAAAGCTGAAAGCATCAAGTAAGTGCTTTTCATGTCGGCACTCAATAGGTACTTTCTAAATGTTGTTTTTAGAATTTTGCTGAGCTTGTTCCTTCAAGTGTGCACCTTGTTAATCACAAGCTGACAGAAATACCTGGATGTGCAACATCTGCAATTCCCTAGCTATAAATGTAAGATGATTATATTATTAGTGTCACTTGCTTCAGTCAGCTAAACCTTTCTTGACCTCTACCAAAAAGTCTAATCGTCTTTTTAAAGGATTGTAACTTATATTTTGTAAAGGAATGAGGGTTGAGGTTCACATCAGTAGTGTTTTTTACTCTGTTCATACTTGAAGATAACACTTCTTACTCTCCCCAGTCTGCCACAGGAGGCTTTTTCTTACTCTCCTGGAAGTACATAACCAAGATAACAAGAACCTGATGCCTTCTGACTTGTACCAAGAGCCAGTGCTCCCCACAGCTCTCTAACCACTTCCGATCTGTAATGTCACCGGGAGTTTGTTGGCTGAGATGAAGTGCTTGTCGGTTCTCAGACTGTTGGCATTTAGAGAGCTCCTCTGGTTCTCTGCAGCTTCCTTCCATGTCCCCCCAGCTGGTCTTCAATGCTGATGACTAAGCAAGTAAACTTCAGGCCTTCCTACTGTAGCCCTGGGAACAACCTGGACTGGAAGGGTTCAGTGTGTTCATTGCACTGTTCAGTTCAGTTCTTTCCCTGGGACAGTGGACATGGCACGTGCAGCCACACAGACCCTTTTCTGTCCTTTGCATTTGACATTGAGCCCTACCAGCCCTCATCCTCCAGCCCCAGCGTCTCATGTTAGCTGCGTTTTGTTTTATTCGAAATGACTTGGTGTTTTGTTTAGAAGCTCCATCGTTGTGAGAGTTCTCCCTATGACCTGAATGTGTAGAGGAGAAACTGCATGCTTGACCTACTGTGCAAATAGCTTTAGTACTAAATCCCAGCTGTCTTCCTTTCTGGAAGATTAAATTGCAGAAGGGAAGTTCCATCTCAGATCTCTTGACAGTAGTGTCGTGATAACTGAGTTTGCAGTCTGCCTCCATTCTGCCCTGGACTCTTCTCTGCTCCTTTGTAGGAATTGCCTTCAGCAGGAAGTGGTGGCTCTCTATTTCCATACTGCTGTTGAGATTATTGATTTTAAAAGTCAAATATGACTGTCTGAAACAGTTTTGGCTTGAATATCAGCTCGGGGGGAATTCCCTTGTAACTGGTTGGCTTCCAACTGTTCATTGCCACCTAAAACCTGAAAATCCAACCAGGATTCTGCCCACTTTGCAGTTTGCCTAGTTTGCATCTCCCCAACTTGGTTATGAGGATGCTGTCTGAAATCATATTGAAAGTTTTTCTGAAGTAAGACATCTGCTGTACAGAAAAAGTGCTTTACAGTGGAAAATATACAGAAATACACAGGGAGGCCACCTCTGGTAATAGCAAGAGATACTGGGTTCATCTTTGTAGGGTTTCTACAGGTCTTGTGATCATATTTTTGTATTACAATCTGCTTGGTTTTTGGTGAGCCAGAACCATTACCTTGCCAATCCTGCATCACAGTGGGAATGGGATGGTGCTTTTCAAATCTTAACTGGCATTAAAGGAAAACTTTCCATAGGGAGGTATCTACTTACATTAGCTGTTCAGTTCCTCAGCTCTTTGTGGTGATTGTCCCAGAGTCCTTGATGCTGCGTGGAGAAGGTTTTATATTTAACAAGAACAACACTGGATTCAGTTATTATCAAGGCTTGCTTTCTGCAGGAATGCTTCCAGGTGCTCAAGGAGTGATGAAAGGCAGGGAGCCTGCGAGCCACACCTCTGTGTGCACAGCTAACACGTGGCCATTTGTCTGCTTTCTCTGGGTAACTGGATCAGGCTGTATGGAACAGCTTCTGTGTATCCTTGGGGACAGGCACAGGAAAAGGTTGCTTAGCAGTGATGGGAAGTCTTACAGACAAATTGTCTTTAGGGAAATGCCTCTCCTTACTGTGTTTGTTTTTTTTTTTTTTCTTCTTTTTAATCTTGGGATTTGAATGTTGGGGAATTGGAAGGAGAAGAGTTGGCTTTTCCTTTTGGGATATATTCACACAAAGGTGGGAAGAGTCTCATGGGAAGAACCTTGCTAATAGGTATGGCTGAAACCAAAACTCCATCTTTTGGTGCCTGATGGAAGCCACGTGGACGCATGGATGGCACATATTCATCTCTAGTTGCTGATAACTTCCAGTTACCAGTAAACAGCTTCACCTTGTTGGAGTGTTATTTGTTGGTTTGGGGAACCAGCAGTGACTGATGGAAGGGCTTTGCTGTAAGCCTGGAATGACTTAGTAGAGTTGCCTGCTTAGCTGCTGGGACTGCAGCGAGCGCACGCGCTGCAGGCAGCTCTAGAGCGTGGAGTCATGGCCAGGGGGAGCTGGAGCCTCTCTGCCTCTCCTTGCTGCCAGCCAGAGTGCTCGTGCAGTCTGGGGTTTAAAGTGTTGGGTCAGGGATAGGGTCAGGGGGGTGGCTGGAGAACCCAGGCTTAGCTGAGGCTCTTGACCTCTGAGTGCTTTCTCCCAAACCACGCTCTGGAAGCTCATCCGCTGGAAAACTCTCAGAGGCCGGACTAAAAGTCCTGCAGAGCTATGCTTTTCAGGCAGTTAAGCAGCTTTTTCCAGTCAGGGGAAGAAGAGGTTTCATTATCTACTTTATTCCAAGGCTAAGGGTCAGGAAAAATAGTGTTTCCTGGTTCTGTTCTGGGAAGAGTCATCTCACTGTCTGAGGGCTAATTCAGGAGCGACTTTTATGCAACAGTATTGAGCTTGTTTTGTCAATAGTAGTATTTTTCACTTTTTATTAGTCAATATGTATTTTGTTAAACATGTTACAAGCTGATAGAGGAATATAAGTGCAGTAAAATAGTTCAGCTTTTTACAAAGCAGGGCCCTGTGAATACCCCATGTTGGACGTGCATTGTACCCCCCTGATCATGCTGGGAGTGTTTTCATGCTGTTCAGTGCCCCTTCTCACCAGCTGGCTCTGAGAAGTAGCTGAGTATTGATAAGGTGTGAAAGCTTTGTCCTAAAACATTCCCTCACTTCAGCTTGAGACCCTGTAGAAAAGCATGGTGATTCCATCTTGTTTAAGTTCACTGTATCCACCCACACACTTGATCCCACAGACACCAAGATGTGTGTGTCCAAGCAGTCTGGCCAGGACTATGTGCTACAGAGGACAGGAGCAATGGCTGCTGAATCCTCCCTACATTCTGCTTGCTTGGTGATAGCAAGCTGGCTTTTTATACCCTTTGGGATTCAGCAGGACCTGTGGTCCTGTGTTTTGCCTCAGTATCCTGCTTCACCCTTTATAAATCTTTAAGTAAGGCTGCCTGTTGTCTTTCCCTGATTTGAGGTGCCTTGGCTGATATAAAACAACGTGAAGAGGAATGGCACACATCAGACTCTCCCTCCTGTTACCAAAGTGCAGGTCTGCTGCTGAGAAGGCAACTGTACCATGGCCATTTGGAGCTCAGGCTTCCTGGGCTGGGTGGAAACAACACATTTCTCAGCATCTTCCCACTTCATTGCTGTCAGTCACGTCCCTCTTTATCCATACGTTCTGCTCTTTAAAGGCTTGCTCAGTTACTTCTGCTGTTTTATACATGTATGTTTCTATTCATATTCATTTGTAGCAGTTTTCACTTTTCTCCTACCAATCTTTGTTCCACATATAAAAACTGTTTTGCATATTCTTATCTTGAGGCTTTTGCATATTCATCCTCTATTTTTTCCTGCTCTTCTGCCACCTTTCCCCCTCTCCTGGCATGCAAACAGTAGATGACCAAGTCTTGTATCTTTGATGGAGAGATTTGTCAGACGCTCTTTTGGAGGAAAAAAGAAGAGGGAGAGTATGAAGCATTTTGCAGTGCACCAGGTGTAGGAGCTACGAAATGGCAAGTACTGATCTTGGTCTCCATGACAGCAATGATTAAATGTTACTTTTTCATCAGTTTGTGAATATATATTTTCACAGTCTCTTTTCAGACAGCGTGAGCTTGGAGGTGGTAAGTTTTCCAGCTTGTCCTTTGCGTAGGATCCTGGAAGGAAAGCCAGACGGGGTAGTCAGCCCCGGGCAGGGTGGGACAGCTGAGCTTGGGTTAGGGATGGCGTCTGTGCAGACCACTGTGGAATGTTTTAGTGACTTATAAAACCCGGGTGTTGATTTGAAATCAGCCATGTATTTGAAGAACAATGTGTGAAACATATTTCTGTACTTGCAGCATTCTAAATGTGGAGGATGGTAAAGTGTGTTAATGAATTGGAGAAAAGATTATATAAAAATGACGAGTGTGAGGGGATCAGCAATATGTTCACTGATGTCATTCACCAGTGTCCTATAACAAATCTTTCCATCATTAGAGAGGTAGTGTTTGCTTTTGCTCCCTGTGAAGACAGCTCCAAGGAGCCTGCATTTTCTTGCAATGATTATAATCAGAGTCCTTTAGAATGAATGTGCAATTTGGCAGAAAGTACACTAGAAGGAAAACAATCTGCAGTAATTGCTGGGCATCTCTTTAATGCTGTTGAACTAGTCAGGCATCTCATCTGTGTATAATAAATCTTTCCATGTCAGGTTCTGGCATAAAGTGGTCCAGTAGCTGAAAGCTTGGAACACGGCATGAACTCTGAAACAAAATACTTCATGTTTTATTTTCTTTTTCTGTGTACTACTTTGTAATGTAGCCTTTAAACTCCACTCTGTCTCTGCTGTCAGCTTGAACAGGATGGAACTGAAAATAAGGAATTTTGAGTTTGTTTTTTTTTTTTTTTTAACAGAGTGGTAGATGCTCTGTGCTAGCAATGTGTGTCACTTGGAGCATGCAGAGGCCCCAGGTGCTCATCTGGGAGGCTGCGGGTGACTGCTGCTCATTGCCAACATGTGTGAGACACTTAAATAAAACGTTTCTGTGTGAGTAGCATTTCAAAGTAACAGTTATTCAGGCCATTGAAAGGTGTTATGTCCAAGACAGCAAACCCAAGAGCCACTGTGGTGGCTTCCTTGCACTGGAGCAAAGTGGATGCTCAGGGCGGGAATTCCAGCTCCAGGCATGGCAAGGGAGGTGCGTGTGGTTTGCCGTAGCTGCAGTAGCAGTGGTTGTGGTGAAAGGAGGATGGGGTTGAATCCTGCTCTCAAGAACTTCAGAATCCACTTATAAGCCTTCACCAGTGACAGAGGCCTAGCTGTGAAATATTTGAGGAGGGTATGTGGCACTGAGAATGTCTCTCTGTGTGAGCAGCACTCCTGGTCAAGTGCCACCTTGCAAAGAGGGAGGGGACAGAAAGTTGTTCTATCCTACTGGAGTCAGGGATATGCTCTGGTAGTAGTTATTTGTAATCTAGACATAGCACTGGGAGTTTTTTCCTGAACAAAGTGCTTCCTGAAATGCACTTAATCCATTTTTAACATTACCTAATCTCAAGAATAATCTGAAGTACTCTAGAAAAAAAGACAGAGAAAAATTTTGAATTTTGGGTTCTATTCCATTTAAAATTCTGGGTTGAAAACAAGAAATGCTGTCATAATTTACTTAAAATATGCCTACAGCAACATTACAGAATCAATTTTACTTCTAGATTAATTTATGTAATGAATGCAAGATTCATTCATATGAACTTGTGAATGCACCTTGCCGTCATTTATATTTTCCCCCTGTGGTTTTTTCATACCTTTACGCTTAGTCTGTTATTTGTGTCTGAGAAATGTGTGTAAATAGGAAAATTTGCATCCATTTGAAAAATTGTCTTAAGGCAGAGCTGTGCTGCCCTCTGAACAGTTACTTGGGCAGCTGGGAAGGCAGGAGGTGATTTATAAGAGGAAAGCTTTGCCTTTAGGGACTCTCTGTGTCTTGGAACTGATGAATACAGTGAGTGTCTCTCTTTCCAGCTTGTGTATACTGACATTGCTGCCTGGCTGGAGGGTGGGAGGCACACACAGCTGGGAGGGACAGTGGTTCTTGGATGCTGCTGTTACGTTCTGTATTGTCACATATTTCAAAGTGACTTCTATGGGGCTTTTTTCAAGAATTAAACTTCATTTTCACCCTATTAACAAGACTGTGGAATTCCAGTCTGTGGAATTGTGTGCCTCAGACTTAGTGCTTTGGTCTCCTCCTTCCCTCGCCCCTCCAACTGCAGCTGTGCCTTACCACGTTTAATATGCCCAAGTCTCCCCATTTCTGATTTGCGATGCTTGACCCTCCTGCCCGGGAATGTGATGTACAATGCCTGGAGGCTTGGGTGCCTGGTGTGCATCACTCCAAAGGCAGGCTGCAGACCTGCCCTCTGGTCCTTGTTTTGCAGTTTGACTGGTCCCTCTGATTCCCACATCACCCTTTGCTCTGGAAAGTTTTGAGAACAAACTATGGAAATGCACTTAATTGTGAACTTGTTGGTTCATGTTTATGGACTATCTTCTTTTTACCAGAAACAGGTCAATCAGGCAAGATTAGTTGTGTGTGCTTTGGGGGGAGCTGGTGGGATGGGAGGTGGGAGTCCTGCTCAGCCCTTCCTCTGGCACCACATGGGAGGGGAGGACTGCAACACAGGGGTGTGTTCCCCAGGGAAAGGTGTTGCCAAGATGGTGCAGGTAATGGAGAGCCCACAAAGCTGAGCTCCAGGCCAGCATTTCCCACCTCACAAATGTGATCCAAATTCAATAATACCTGTGAAATGACGGGAACAGCAAATGCATCTGCTTTGAGAGAGGCATTTTACTACTTCAGTGTTTCAGTCAGTCTACTGAACACTATAGGTCTGATATAACTCAGAAAAGTCCCACGTACGCATTACTTCAGGTTTGAGATAGCTGCATTGCTGTTGCCAGAAATAAATTTGCCTAAGCCTGTGTCTTCCCCACAGGGGGCTGTTATCACATGGTTCCATTCTATTTTTCTGGCCTTATCTCTTAATTAACTAATCTCTAATAATGCTCTTTCTTTTTTTTTTTTTTTTAAATAAGCATTTGTGATCCGTCCCCATTTTCCATTGATTATGCTAAGAGAAGTGTTGTCTTTTTTTACAAACCAAGCAAGCCGGGTGTAAATAAGTAACTGTTCTGCTGGCATCCTTTTTTCTTTATATCAGCCTTTAAAATCTCCCCAGGCCATTAGCTAGGAAGTACGTGTGGTGCCTGTGAGCCCGATATAGCATTCCCATGCGCTTTGCTAAGCTGCACACATGTATTTGTGCGGTATTACAAAATGCCCAAGCTCATGTAATGCATGGAGGCTAATCTTATCAATTGTATTAAGGCTACTTAAGAACTAATAGCTTTAAGGAAGCTGTTTATATTTCCTCCTTTAAAGCAGTTTAGTCAATGTTCTGTGTCCCTTCAAATAAATGTCACCAGTAAAATAGTGTACTTTTTGTCATTTCTTTACAAAGTGATGTTTCTTAAGAATTGACACTTCAAGGCCGTGGGCTGGCTCTCAGATCTGTGTATTTGGATTTAAGCTGGTAATCCATATGGAGGTACCTAAAAAGAAGTGGCCTGGTTTGCATGAATTAAGCTCACATCCTTCTGAAGTTTATTAGTTTGAAAATCAGGGCACGGCTCTGGAAGTCGTCGGATTGCTGCAGGCAGATTTGACTGTGGGAGCTTTAGACTTAAATTTAAAATAAGAACAATGTGTTCTTTTGAATGTCCGTTGCAAGTTTGATTTAAATGGGGGGGAAAAAAAAGAGGCTATAAACTCAGCTTAACTGATTGTCAAAGATCCTGAGGGTGTCAGTGGTTTCACTGGTGGAGCATGACCAGAAAACCATCTCCATGGCTGTGAAGATGTTTTAATTCCTAATGTACTACAAGAGGATGCTATTAAAATAGTACAGCAAATTCTGTTTCTAGTAAGAGGCAGCTGATTTAGGAGTCTGTTTGCACATCGTGAGCTTAGCTGGGTACATGAAGAGAGGAAGGTTTGCTTTCTCTCAGAGCATTATATGGAGGCAGGGAAAACCTTCCCACCCACAGGAACACATAAAACAGGTCCAAAAAATTAATTCAGAAGGAAAAAGTCAGCAGTAATGCAAATTAGAGAAATCTGTATTAAACTGTATGTATTTAAACATTTTCTTTAAAGAGATCTTTACTTGCAATACAATTTTAATACCTAAATTTACATTTGCAGTCAGCAGAATTATCTTTATCTAGAACAGCATTTGCAGTGTCACAAGAAAGTATATGTAAGATTGGATGAGTGATATATTACATGTAATATTTTACAAAGCAGTCATATTACAATCTTGTGGTAATCATGTTACAAAGATCTCCACCAACCAGGAGGCTTTATTTTAGACAGAATTAGCATATACACTGTTTTTTCCCTGGTTCCAGTACTGTTCTTCATAAACCTGTCTCAGATAGTCTCTTTACCTGCCTAGTACCATTGCTCTGGGAACGGGCTTTTCAATGTGGTATTGAAAGAATAATTTGACAATTTGTTATGTTGCTGTAGCAATAAACTGAAAAAAACAGAGACCACAAACAGCTGGGGAGTCCTGTCTAAATTAATGGCCTAAACCAGAGTCCTAGGGCAGCAATAAATCTAGATCTCTTTGAAAAATCAGATGTCTAGTCAAATAACTGGTATAGATCACAGCACGCTGAAGTCTCGCAAGGAAAAACTGTAATTAATCCTTGTAACGCAGCTCCTATCCACACGTGACTCCTCTGAAAAGCTCTTCTCTGATACATGTGGGCCACATCGTGTGCCATCCACAATCCTGCTCTTCTCTAATGGCCCAGCTGAGAGGGGCAGCCAGGCATAGCAACGTCTGACTGAGAAGGAAGGAGTTGCTCTGGTTCGTACGGTTCTGCCATGCAGAGTGTCCCTCAGCAAAGCAAGAGACGATAGGCTGTGGTGAGTAGCAAATTGGCTTTCTGTCGGTGCCCATGTTCTAGACAGTCTTATGCACAAAAGAAGAGAGTGACTTTAATTCATTATTGTGACTAAATTCATTATCATAAGTTTAAAGCTTTGGCCAGCTTTGAAAAAGTGAAAGGACACCACAAATGCCTGTCAAAATCAAACCCTGTGTGCAGATGGCCTGAAACAGCCTGGCTGCTGAGATACAAACTATGGCTTGATGTACAGACACATCCTTACCTGTCCTGCCTTGAACTGGTCTTTCCATCCAAGGAGTTTGAACAAAAGCCAGAGAAGGTGAGCGCTGCTGGGGCAAGTGCACAAGTGATTAAGAATGAAAACCAATGGGCTGTGCAATGATTAGGCAGCTGCAAACATGGCTTACGTGGCTGGAAGACCAGCCACCAGTCAGCTGGAAGGGACCCACTGAGCAACCTCTTCCAGGTACACCCCGGAGCAGTAGAGGGTTTGCCCATCCAAAATAAAAATAAGTGTGATGCCTGGCTTGCAGCAGAGTGACTGAGGTGTCTGCAATAATTTGTACAGGACTGGGGCTTGTTTTCTTGGGTTTTATTCCCTTTAGCTGAAGTTACCTGGCAGCTGAAGATAAACTCAAGATGATGCTCTGTTGCCTTACTAGAGGCTGCGCACCACAGAAAACTCTTTCCATGCTTTATTCCAATATGGCATATGAGAACAGGATCCTCCAGCTATGAGAGTATGTTTAGAGAGATGCAGCATATGCAAAATGTGCCTTCCCACTGATTTAAAAAATATAATGAGGGGTACCCTATCACTGATAGAAAAGTAAAATGTGCACACTGGGGATTGATTTAAACTTAGTTTTCCCTGGCCTGAAAGTTTGAGGCTTGATGTACTTGTGGATCAATGGTACCCATTTTCTAGGACCCCGAAAAACATTTAAAGTGTGAGTTCTAAAGGGCCTTTTTGATTTTGGGTTTCTTTTCTTTTCTTGCCTTAAAAATATTTGGGCTTGAATATTCTGGAGCAAGCTATGAGGTTACATACTCTGTAAAATGTCCAGAGTAACAGTAACTGGCACATGCTCATAGCACGGATTTGACCCACTACAGAAAGAATTTTCTAAACTTCTGTGTAGAATTTAAATACAAGGTGCAGCATAAGTCTACAATACATGCATTCAAGATACACAGCCTGCAAAAACCCCTGAGTAACAACCCCCGTGAATCTTACCTTAATGTTGTTTTCATGGTGCTTGGCTGCTTCATTAAATTACAATTTTTTCTTAGTATATAAATTCTGAGCATAAGTTTGCATTTTGTTCTATGTACATCTTAAGAATACAGCAGAAAATACCATTGCTTAGCACATTAACAAAAATCACATTATATGAGAGGTTTGTCAAAATACCTGTATACTAAGTTATATACAATTCTAGAAATCCTCCTTCCTTTCAATTCTAACACGTTACTCTCCAGAAACCCAATCTGTTTGTCTTTAAAAGCTGAAATATAGGAATTGTGCTGATAAAACAACTTCAGCAAAAAATATTAACTTTTCAAATTTCACTTTTAATTTCAAAATAAAATGGATCACTGTGTGATACCAGCAATTTTTTTTTTTTTTGCAATTTTTTTTTTTTTAAATTTTAAACTAACTGTCCCTGATACGAGACCACATGAATACTGTGAGTCCTAGTTGGGGTCATATCCCCAAAAAGATGGATATGGTGTACTCACGTTGTGGATAAGAGTATTACCCCAAGGTGCACTATGTTGTATGCTCCCATATACAAAAAAAGAACATGCACAGAAATGTATATTCTGGTTGTTGATACATAACTTTTAAACTGCAGATATTCACAATTCTCAGTTTGTTTTATTTTTCTCTGAGAAAAAGTCCACACCAATTAGCAGCTCAACTGACCGTTGTGATGGCTGGTGTCTTCCCTCCTTCCTCTCCTTCGGCCCCTTCGGCTCCTGCTTCCACCTGATTGAACTTACCAAGCTTTTTCAAATTCTCCAGTGCGGATTTAAAAGTGTCCTTCAGGCTGTTTTCCAGGACCCACCCTTCACTTTCACATTCAGGGTCTTCGGGGTTTGGAATGCTTTCCAGAGAGGTGTGTAGAAGGCGCAAGCCAATCATCACCGATATCTGTGCCAGGCAATGGAAAAGACAGAGAGAATCAGCCAAACGTGGATACTCCTCCCACATCCTCCCTGTCCTCTGCTATCAGCAGCCCTGGCTGGTGGTGTGAACCAAATGCCAAAGGCACCAACTGGACACAGCTTAAGGGCTGTGGGAATACTCTGCACAAGAAGAGATCCTGAGCAGCCTTCCCCCTTGAGACTCCCAGGAGGAAAATGTCCCTTCAAGAGTAGGAAAGAAGGTGGAGTTCTGAAATGAGTGAGCACCATGGCAAGCATGACACTCAGTCAGCAATGAGTGGAGGCATCAGCTTATGAAGGAAGTACATGCTGGCTGATGTGGAACAGCACCTTTGGGCAGCCATGTGCACAAGGGACCATTCCACATGGCCCATCACAGGGTCAGTGCCTCCTGAGAGGTTTTAGTGCAACCCCTGCTCCTCTGCACTAGATATCCGTAAAGCAGTTTTTATGTGGAACAACGTCCTCTGCCACCATCCACTTAACTGGCAAATATTTTTACTTTGCATTGACCTTAATATGTTTGGTGAGTATATTAAGCTGATTAAGGAAATATTCATGAATCAGCATCTCTGCAGAACAGAGCAGCATTAGGATTTGAGCCATCACTTTGTCTACTTCAGATTCTGGTTTTGTTTTTATATAGGGATGTGCATATAAGGAAATTAAGGCAGCATTTAGATGGAACTCACTGGTTCCATCTAAAACTCATATCTATTTCCAATTAAATATTACCAAATCCCAGCAGCCCCAAATAAGGGTTTTTCCTACTGTATTATGCTGGTGTAGCACCCCTGACACTGGCAACACCCCACACGTGCCTCCGGAGAGAAAGTGGTTTTAACCAGTCTCCTCCTCTCTGCCACTGTTCAGAACAATCTGACCTCCACTGTTGTGGTGCTTATGAAGAAAAGTAATCAATCAGATTGAAGTAGAGAAAGAAAAGGCAGTGCCAAGAAGAGCCAGCCTGGTGACGTGGTAGAGCAGGCAGTCGGGATGGGGCAGCAGTACCATTAGTTTAGTCTTTCACATGCTGGGTAAAGCTAAGATTGAGAACATTTAATGTTGTCCAAGACCTCATAGGAATTGTTCTGTAAGGGAAGTACCGTGTCCCTGTTACCCTATCCAAACTACCATCGAACTGATCACCTCTGGTCCTTCTAAACCCTAATGGCTAAAAGAGGGCAGCAGATTTGAAGTTGGGATTCAACCACATAGTGTGGCCAATGGCAGTATTCACATCTGGCCTTTGGGCTCAAGGGACTGCTCAAGCATGTGCTTCCATGGACCATTCATTAGCCTGTCTGCTGTGGTCATCCTACTTGTGCAGAGATCAGTGTCTCCAAACTCTTGGAAGACTAAACTACACTTGGTTACTCTCAAAATTTGCAGATGTTTGTATTTCTCTGCCTTCATTCAAGATCAGAAAGGGAAAAACATTGGTTAAACAAACAAGCTTCATCAAATACTTCCGTATCCAAAGGCAAATTTTCATACTGTTTAACATAGGAATGCACGACTTGCCACATGCTGGTCCTCAAGGAAGTTTCTAACTGCCCTGACTCTGGAAATAATCTCATCTAGCCAATACTATGATGACTTGAATTAGTTGAAGCATTATTCTATAGAATTCCTCAGAATCAACAAACCCTGTCACATTAGTCTTGAGATTTAAAGTCTTAGACATCCTCCTTCCACTCTGACTCACAGTTTTCCTGTTCTCAGTCATGGGACTGATATCTTTGAACTTAAATGCTGTTGCCAGTACCAATTAACAGGGCTGGATGCAGAAGGTGGCCTCCATGTTGCTCTCTACTTGTGCCTCCTCACTGCATGTCAGTGGGAGCTTTGTTTTGTGATTGACTTGCCAAGTCCCCCTGTTTCACAGATGAAGTAGGTGTTCTTGCAGGCTTCCTGGCTGGCTCTAAGTCACTGAATATGGTCCTTCTTTAAAAAAGGATGTGCTTGTGCAGCAGGGAGCAACTGACCAGCCCTCAGATGAGATTTTGTGACATTTTCTCTGTTTAAGACATTTCTTAAAAATCTTGCTTAGAAAGATTTGGGGTCCCTGAAGCTGAGATTCCTTAAAAGCAGAGCAAAACATCTGGGCTCTCATCACCTCCACTGACCCGAGCCTGCGTTCTCTGCCAGAGGAGAAGAGAATCCTGTCTGTCTCCTAGATGATCACACAGAGCAGTCTTGGACCACCAGTTTTGCTGAAGTCTTGCACCAGGGGAGGCATAACTCCATGCACCAGTATATGCTGGCTGAAAGCAGCTTGGCAGCAAAGGGTCTTGGGGTCCTGGGGGACACCAAGTTGTCCATGAGCCAGCAGTGTGCCCTTGTGGCAAGTGGGCAAATGGTATCCTGGGCTGCTTTAGACAAAGAATTGCCAGCAGGTTGAGGAATGTGATACTTCTCCTCTACTCAGCCCTAGTGAGGTCACAGTTAGACCTCCAACCTTAACCAGTCTGTGACTCTGAGCTGTAAAGCTGAGCTTAACTGCAATCCAGCACAAAGGGCTGGGGCCTCAGGGCCCCAGGGCCAGTCCAGTCTTGTTGAGTGATGATTTCCCTGGCCAACAGACAAACTGTCATGGAAACTCTTGTCATCTTACATCAACCTTAAAGCAGCAGGAAGAACACAGGCACAGTGTTTCTCCAGAGCTAGGGATGGGCAGGCTGGGCTGGTGTATCCCCTGCACCACAGCAGGCTCAGTCCCTTGATTTGGGCCAACAGAGTGAACTATGTCCATCTGGAGTGTCCCTGCTGCCTGTGGGCTGGTTTTGAAGATTACCAGTTCACTCTCAAGCACACGACATGTAACATGCCTCCTGCTCATGTGTCACTGCTCTCCTGGAGCTCAGTGCTGGGCTCTGTGGCAACACATGTGAGGTGAATTGCAGGGTCTTGGTCTTTGCAGTAGCTATGACCTATTACAACCCATGTGTTTGTACAGGTGAAGGACCTGGAGTATCTCAGGAACCAGCCTCACTCTATTCCTTTTGAAATGCTGTATTCAGGACACCCTCGAACCCCTCATTTCCTCTTTGCTGGCTGAGGTGGGTTGAGAAGACATCCAGGCTTGCTCTGCTTGACCTTCTGCAGCGAAGCCCATCTGTTTGCCAGGGTTTAGCCTGAGGCGGCTTAGCTAGAGCAGGGTGTGATCTTTTTTTGTCACCCTCATGACCAGTTGTCACTCAGGGGAAGCCTACGGCTTTTGTTAGTAAAAGCAGCATCTAGATAATACATTATCATTCTTTTCAAATAGAAGTTTTCATATTTCAAAACAGGTTCATTCTTCCTTGCCCTTAATATAGAAAAGTTAAACCTGAATGGTCTTCCCTGAGATCCCTACACCTGTTTGGCACGTTATGTTTTCCTACAACTCAAAATAACAGCTGTGATTAGTGTTTCCCTCCACGCTCTGTCCCCCTCCCCACACCACAATACCAACAACCCTGCTGGAAGAGGTGAGTCCTCTGTGGCCCTCAGAAGGGCTTTGCTGGCTGGAATTCACAGTGGCTCCAGATACAAAGCAAACCAGGATACTCCTTTGCTTCTGCACTTTTCTGTAACTTCCCAGAAAGTCAGTCCGAGGGGAAATGAGAAGCCCAGAGCCAGCACAGTCACTGCCCGCTGGGCACACCCCCTGCTCAGACCCACACTTACCTTGGCCAGGATTTGGGACTTCTGCTGCCCCCCTACTCAGTATAAAATTGTTTCCTATCCTGACTGGAATTTAAAGGAAGTGGTAATATTTCAAGGGAGACTAAATAATTGCCTGCTTCCTGCTTGGCTTCCTCCCTTCAGTTTGCCTTAATAAAAGCAGAGGGAGTTTGAGACCCAAATCTGGACCCTTTATGGAAGACTATCAGGCAAGTCATAAATACTTAGGAAGGCAAGTTATTATAACCCAGGATTGTGTTGTTTCTTTAAAGCTTTGCCCTGAGAATCCTCTGATTGCCTGGAAAAAAGTCTCATCTTCTCTTTTGAAAAAGTTGAAGAAGAGAAGATATCTTATTTCTCATTATGTCACAGGTTGAAAAAAAACCCCACATGTACTTTGAAGAGTTAGACATAAAATACTGCATTTTTGTCACTGCTATTAATGTTAACATATCACTGTCATTAACCTCTTCCAAGTCAGCAGAAGTATATTACAGGTCCCTAGTCAAGATTTTTTGCAGCTGGCATTAATATTTTTGTGCATTTTTCCCCTGAGTTTTTGAATTTCTTCATGGTTTTCATATATATCTGCAATTCCCCTCTCTTCAAGAACTCTGCCTTTGAATCTGGATTGAAATATGAGCTTCTCTTTCTTTTCTTACCAGAATAACAGCATTACAAGGAGGTAGTACAGTTCTCTGCCATTCAGAGTAGTTATTTTTAAAACAACGCAACACGAGTAACTTTATGATTTTTTTTTTCCAATTTACAGATTATCTGGGTAGGTGTTTATTTTCTAAAAAAAATCTCCATTTCTGGAAGGCTGTGGGCCAGTGCTTGTATCAAAACATAGCTCATCTTTTTTTCAATTTGCATGTATCTAAATTTTTTAAAAGCCAGCTGAATCATTTAAAATAGGCAATGCCACTTGCAGCAGCCATTTCAAGGACTGGAAAGGGTTTGCTTGCACTCTGTGTCACACAGTGAGCTGCACCCTCACCTCTGTCCTCTGGTCCTGCCTTACCTCCTCATCCAGCAGCTCATGCACCAGCCCTTGTGCCACTAACACTCCCTGAGTATTAGTATTGATTAAACCCCAGCTAGAAAACTGGCCACCTCCCAGAGGCAGGAGGGCATGTTTCCCTCACACTGAAAGGCTAGTATTTCAGGAGCAAACCTGCACTTTGGGTTATGGTGCCTGCAGACACCTGCACTGGGCAGTATTGGCAACTGTTTGCATATGCAGAGTGGTTTTGAGAAGCAGAATAAAATAAATTTAATTCCACCTAAACCACTTTTTCTGCTCAAAAACCTTGGTAGATCTGATTAAAGACCTTAAACCAAATGCTGCCCTGAAGCTGGACACTGTGCGTGGCTTTAGGTCTTATTTTCATCAGCAAGTAACCCCCTCGGTTGCATTTTCTGTTCCACAAATTACTGCCAACATTTTGTGTATTTCTCATTCTCCACAAATGGTGACACGTGTGAAACTAATGCATCTGGACAGCAGAGCCCTCACAGTCTCATCCCTGCTCAGCACCTTGCATTTGGCAGAAAATCAGTCCCTTTTTCCCTCTTGCTGTGGGATACTTGAGGCTCTGGCCCCTCGCTCTGCAAGAAGGGGTCTGTAATCCCACACCCACTCCATGCTTCCCAGCTCCGTCTCCAGTCTGTAACCTTTTGGACCTTATGCAGATGTTCACTATTAGCAGTTTTCTCAGCCGACGAATGGCAGCTGGCGATTTATTTTAAATAGATTTGACCTTTAACTGAAAAGTCCACACTGAAAAACACTCTGCTCTGCCAGAGCTGGTGCTTCAGCGAAGTGGGGCTGAGAGGAGAGGGTTACCTCAAAAAGCCAGACGAGGAGGGTGACGGCGCCCATGGAGCTCATCATGCCGCTGTAGTAGTTCAGGAGGGCTTCCCGGCAGCCACGGTTCCACAGGTTGAGCTCCTCCGTTTGGTAGTCGTAGCTGTAGTGAGCTGAGTTGTTGGTGACCTGGTACTGGATGCAGGGTCTTGGGGAGCTCGGGTTGCAGCAGCTGAAGGGGACGCCATCCACTAAGTACCTTCCGTCCACGTTGCTTTTGATCCGACTATGGGCAAGGGCAGAAGGAAGCGTGAATATACACACACAACACACACGCCATACAAAGATACACAGGAGCAAACTTGCACAAAGAAGGAAAGCAAAGGCAAGGAGAATTTTCCACTGTGCTTCCTGACCATGCCATTCCCTCACATTCCCTGTTCACATAGTGGTGTTTGTCCTGGGTATTTTTCCTCTCTGAAATCCTTTTCCATGTCAAGGCTACACTGAGTCTATAAATAACTCATGATGGAAACGTGTGTTCTTGGGTCACTTCTTCAAAGAAATTAATTTTTAACAAAAGTAAATGGCAGAGAGAAATTGTAGGAGGGGCAGTTAGAAAAGAGTGATCACAGCATAGTTAATGTGGAAGGGAGATGTTGCAAGTGACCTCTCAGCCTTAGGACCCACCATATCCAGCTAGACCATTGATCCAGCAAAGCTAATAGCTTCTCTTTGATGATAATAGCTCCAGGGAGGGGTTATGCATTTTTTCTTGGCTTGGGAACACAGCCAGTATTTGAAACATGAAATGTGCTTCAGAAACAGGACGTTGCAAAATTCCCACAGTCCTTGCAGGAGCTTCCCAGCTATTGTTCATTGGACATTGTGGTTGTTCTCCATAAACAGTCATTCAATCTGGTGCCTTATAAAATGTTTAGATAAGAGATACCTTAGAAGGCAAATAGTTCCACTGGCACTACAAAAAAAGACTATAATAAGAGAACTGCAACTCTAATACACATCATTTTCCTTAGCAAATTACAGAATGGAAAGCCCCAGAGATCTAGAAAGGTGAACAAAATCTGAGTGTCACTTGTAGCTTTCTATATGGATAATTTAAAATTGTGTCAGAGAGAGAGCAGTGATTGCAACAGTCTGGTGAAGGCAAATTCCACTTTGCAGTCATGGCCCAAATATATCTAAACACATGGAATTGAAGTTTTATCTCTAGATAGAAAGTGTTCTCTGAGTTAGGTCTAATTCACATTCATGTGTAAATTCTCCACCAGCTTCAGAGGAATTGGATCAGGCCTTCACTCTACGAATAATGTAAAGATCACATTGTGCGGGATAGACTCCCACCTTCCCTAGAATTAAGGAGCACTTTGCTATTGATTTCAAAGGGGTGGGACTATCCTACCAGGAATGTGAGCATAGATTGTGCACCTCCACGTAGTAGAAATCTTGAATTCACTGACATCCATTTGTAGATTTTTAATGCCCTACTTTCTGCCTCACTAGTACAAAGAAATTACCTTGGGTCTCAGTCCCAAACAAGGCATCAATTATTAAGGACAGTATAACCTTGTTTTCCCTCTGTGCATTGCCCTTCCACTGCTGCTGGATTAAGTTACAGCTCTCAAATCTCCATATAATGCTGGCAAGTTTTTTTTCAAGGAGTTATTTATACCCCTGGGCGTACCTTCGCAATGGAAATGCTCCATTATTAAACAGTGAATGTATTTGTTACAACCCTGCAGTGCAATGGGCTAAGTCTGCAACAGTTTTCACTATTGAAGTCCTCACCCAGAATTGCAAAAACAACCAGACCACCCAACAAGTCAAAACAACATGCAGAGAGACACAGAAGTGAAATACCATTTACAGAGTCAGGCCCAGGTCCCAAGAGATACACCAAGCTTTTTTTAAGATTAATTCAGACATTTTTGACACAGGCAGTACATTTAAAAGGCACATCGCTCCCAGTTTACGGAACCCATTGTGCAACCACAGTGTATGAATGTTACAAATGATGTTCCCAAAGAACCCTGAACAACCATCTCTTTCTCTGATGCTTAATTTTTTAGAAGGTTGTGAGTATTTATGCTCAATGCTCATTTTTCAATTTCAAAGGTGCATTTTGTTCTTGTGTTTATTTTCTGCTTGAGCTTACTGCACCTAACCTGATTTTGGGATTACAGCCTCTTTGGGCAGTGACATCAAAGCCATTAAGGTGTTTCTGGTCAACAATCTGCTCTGGTTTGTATAGAGGAAGTAAGTGCTGGTTTCATGTGAGGTTTTAAAAAATTAGGCACAGGGGAGAACTCAAAATGCATTTGGCTACAAGGGCCACTGTGTAAAGCTAGGAACATCAATAGCTGTTGATGCTCAGTATTGTCACAATGCTGAAGCAATCCATCAAATGAACATAAAAATAAAATTCTAAATATTAAGGATTTAAAACACATAAATTATTGGTAAACTGTTACTGCTTCTATTTATTTCCACTGGACTGATTCATTGCCAATATCTAAGTGGAGTTTTAGAAGTGATATCAACAGTATATATCCAGGGAATTCTTTTTTTAGGAAATTAATAAATCACATTGAAATCTGCCTTAGGAATAGTGAACTTCTGATACTTTCCTATTTATTTTGAGAATTGGTACGTGTGGTTCAACGTAATGGATTTATAATGATGCAAAAGGCAGTAAAAAATACTAAGTCTGTTAACATTGAGCTGAGTAAGAATATTTTACGTTCTTGATAACTTTAGAGGACTTTGTCAGGGGAAGAGGCAATCTAGCTGATCACTTGGGATGCTTATTATGCAAGAGCAGAGGAAGACCTCATTTCATACAAACCCCCTCCAGTCACTGCCTGCTGGGACATACATTTCTTGAGGATAATACTGATCAAATAACAACGCTATGTGATACAAACCCCGCTAAATCACTTACTCTTTCACTTCTTTGGAGCTGAAGTCCAGATATCTGTTGCTGATCCACTGAATTTCGAACCAATCTTTGTAGCCGTTGTTCCCACAGCATTTGAACTCAATTTGGAGCATGTCGATGGTCTTCTTCATGAAGCATCTTCCAGGGGTGTCTGTGTCCCGGTAGAACTTCATGCCATTCTTGAGCCCGTGGGCCAGTGTGCTGTCCAGAGAGCCCCTCATAAGAAAGCAAATCAGAGCAACAAAGAAAACGAGGATGTTAAAGACGAAGCATAGTGCCAGGTAAGGTTTCAGCAAAGGCTTCCACTTGGCAAATTTAGCGGGATCCAGAGAATCGTAACAAATCTTTCCAGCAAAACCATTGAAGGCGCAGGATAATATACCCATCAATATCAAAGAATTGGGCACAAAGTGGCTTTCAGAATTGTCCATCACTTCGCTTCGCTTCCGGAGTTCAATTTTGAGGAACAATCCCATGCTAAAAACAAGGATTCCAGCAAATACCGAAAACCAGTTCATGAGCCATAGTCCCTGCGCTAGTTTTACCCGTTTCTTCTGATTGAATTTGACTTTCAGCAGTGCCATCTTTGTAATGGGAGGTCTTCAAAGATTTCACAGCCTGGACCCCTCTTCTCAGCGTAAGCAACTTGAGGAAAAACCATTCAGGCGTTGGAAGAGACTCCGAATGGCACATCAGGAAGCGAGCCACTGCAGAGTCCTTCCATCTTGAACTCCCCTCACTAGGATTCAAGCAAGTAAAATATTCAAAGGTCCCAATTAACAATTTCACATTAGTGAGAATAATGGGCAATTTGTACCTACAACTATTTCTGGTGGTTTCTTCCAAGCAAAGGAGAAACGGTCTAAAGGTTTCAAATGATTTGATCTGGATCTGCAAGACGTCATTCTAATACCTTTAATCATTTGATCCAATTTGGAGAAATGTCTGTCAACAGATGAGTGGAAGTAATCCCTCATTTTACTATTTAGTAGATTTGTGCTCTCTTACGATAGGCTAGGCAGAATATGAAAACCCAAGATATAAAAAGATCTTCGTTGCCAGAAGAATACGGATCCTTTGAGGAAAGAGGAAGAGGGCCCAGGGTTAAAAAAGGGCCCTTAAAAAAGGCTGCTTGTATACAAACATATACTTCCCCAACGTGATCCTGATTTATTCATGTCTACAGCCAAAACCAAGTTTCTAGTCCTTATCCTTCTGTGTTGACTTGAGATGACATCCTGTGGCTTATGTGTTCTGAAAGCAGATAAGCGTGTAGTTTACGGTGACCTAAAAAAACTAAGCTTGGCATTTTCTTGTACCATCTTGGGTTGTACCATCTCTTGGTCTTGGCAGCAGAGGAGGAGAAAGGAAAAGTGCAGAGAAACTCAATATATAAACCCTGGGCTGAAATCTAGAGGTGCTTTTATAAAAAGTGAGCTGGCACGAGCAGCTTACTGGATAATCACCAGGCCAGGGAGAGGAGCAGGGCTGGCCAAGGAGACCCCTCTGGGAGCTTACACGAGGGAGGAATTCATGTCAACAGCTGGAGAGGGACCCTTGGGACATTGTGCCTAGCCAGTCCAAGGGAGACACCTCAGGGGTCCTTGGGGTTTGCCAAGACACTTGAAGCCTGGCTCCACTTTCACACTGTAGTGGGCAGAAAAGGATAGGTGCAATTCCCTTCTTTGGCAGTGGCCTTCCTCCTCGTAACACACAGCTGTTTCTGACAAAGAGAGATGCTGCGTTTCCACTATCCCATTGCTTGAGGAGTTTTGCTTGCTTTGAAATATCATCTGCCACTCCCCCCTCGCCCCACAGAGGCTTGGAGCTACTGGGAAAATCCTGCGGCTGGCTCACCTCCCGCCACCACAAAGCAAAATTAATCTCAGGCAACCTCCAACAATGGAAAATTACCCTGCAGGTGTGTGAGGACATGGGTGCTAATGCCGCAGGGGAGAAAGGAGCAGCCCAAGAAGGACTGGGAGGTTTTTCTCGAGCCTGTTAACCAGACCTGCGGTTGCCACCACCAAAACACCCTGGGGGCATCCTCTAGTGGCTGCCAGCAGTATGGCCACCAGCCTTCAAGAAGAGACAGGGGAAGGGGGCCTGTCCAGGAGGAAAGCAAATGTGAAAAATAAAAGTAATAATTAAACAACTCAAGCACTGAAGAATAGCATTTTGATGTCTGTTGCTGTGTGGTACTACGGATGCTGCTCAGTCACCACTTGAGATCCCGGAATGCTCCAAGTCCTTTCAACAAGGACAAAAGCTAGGAAGCTGCTTCTTCTTTCTGTGCTAATAGAAGGTTTTTGTGGTGGACCTTTCCTGGCCCATCCTCATGCTGCTGCAGAGACCTGCAGAGCAGCTGGTAACTGGGATTTTTCTAAAGCAAGCCTGGTTGCTCACATTGCTGCTGCCGGTGCCGATGAGTGGTGAGTGTGTAAGGGAAAGGAGGAAAGTGATTATCCATCGAGGCTATTCTCTCTGCTTGCTGTGAAGTGGGTGAGAAGTGCTGTTCCTTGAGAGAGCCTATTAAATGTTTCTGTGCAGTAAGCCACAGTGCTGATATAACAGCTCTCCTGAATTTTCTATCAGGCCTGTGGATCATGAGGATATACAGTGAAATATGTCCCGCAGAACAAAAAGTAGTAAACCTGCCCACAGATAACGTAAGCCTGGTGCTACTCTCGACGTGGATAATTTGGTATTCAGGAGCACAGACGACAGTTTGAATACTCCCTACCCTAATGATTTAACATTCAGATATCCATGATACGTATGATGCAGCAAAGTCACCTAATTGTATAACTATGGTGTTTCCTATTAATTCAGGAATAAAAATATTTAAATAGAACATGCAGCATATGCTTCAGGGCTCACTCTTCCCTTTACTCTTCTGCTTTAAACAAAGGTAATGGGGGAGGTCCTAACAAATCAGTGCTAAATAGTTAGTTAGTGTTATCTGGGAGATGATCAGTAACCCACCTGATGTTTAGGAAGGAACATTCAGGTCTTTAAGACTTAGGGTGGTACCTTTAAAGTAATCACAGAGCAATCAGCACAACTAAAACAACCCAGATGAGGAAAAGTGCTGTTTATTGAAGTAGTTTCAATAGTCTAATACCAGCTGGAGACTTGGAGTGGCAAAAACTACCCCACCCATCAAGGTAACTCACCCTGTTTGGAAGTTTTAAAGGGGATTGGTGGCAGTAAATCATGTGCAATACTCTGACACTTCGTTCAAAAAATGAAGTTAACACTTTTTAAATTGGGAGTTAATGCTTCCCCACTATCCCAGTCACGGGATAAACCCATGTGCAAGCTTCAGCACGAACCGATCAGCCGAGGGCTGCCTCCGGCAGAACAACCAACCTAAGACAGAGGAAGGTTACGGGGGACCACGAAAAAGGGGTTTGGGAAGTTTAAAAAAGAAAACTGCTTTTGCCTTGCATCTGCTTTTCTTACAAAAAATTTATCTTGGCTGCGGTTCGCCTTTAATTTGGCACTTACTGCCGGTTTCTACTTCAAACAGAAAATACTGAAACTGATCCATAGCAGACAAAAGCTAATTGCTGTAAGAGTGTTTGAGTTAATGGCCTCCTCAGCGGTTGCCTATTAAACTCAAATGAATAATTCATATCCATTTTGGGAAAAACCCCCGGTAGAATAAGTTATTTAAATTATTATTGATCTCACCATGAATGTGTTCAAATTCAAAATATTGTTAACAATTGTAATGCCTCTGTATAACAATATTGATACCTTTCCAAAAAGCTATGCCTGCTACCCTAAATATAAACCCCAAATTTATCAGTGAAGAGAGCGGAAGAAGTTGATTTTAATGCAGACAATTTAATCTGGTATTTGTTAAACAGTCTGCTGCCCAGTCCTGGGCCAATCTTAATCATTCCATCTTCCGGAACATGAGATAGAAAATACATATATGCTTAAACTATGGAAGTGCCCTTAGCTGATATAAAAAATAATTCCCTAGCCCAGTCTTTCTTTCACACTGCTCTGTGATACAAAACGTGTGCCTTTCTGAGGCTTTTTTCCCTTTTTTTTCTTCAGGAGTGGTGAGGTTTCACTGTAAGAACAATTACACCTGGTTTTACCTATGATGGGAAGCTATTGTGTCGAGAGGTGTGCTCATGCAACCTAGCCTATGATTTTGCTTTCATTTGTAACTATGTGGTGTGTACAGGGACACTCCTGAGGGAAAATGTGATAAAATTGCTGTACCACACTGTATGATAAGCGGCTGGAGAAAAAAAAGTCTGATTTATGACTTTTTTTCCCCCCCTCCTTCCAGGTAACTTGGTAGGCTCCTATTTGTGTGGCATGTGAGGTGACTGCAGGTTCTGAGGCTGGAAATAGAGGTAAGTTGGTCAATTCACTGCTGGGACTGTTGTAAACCCTGTGAAGAGTGATTTGGTTCGCTGGGCCCTGTGGCTCCTAAACTTCACTGGGACACACTGTGGAGGTTTTAGTGTGGCTTTGGTCTGGTGGCACATCAGCCATCAATATCCACGTGGTGTGTAACATGTTCAGGAAACACAGCTTTTCTCTGAGCCCTGAGATGTTAATTTTGAGTATGTATTTGTATAATTGTGATGTCTGGGCTGTTGTTTTCACTGCCGAAAGAAGTTAAAAATCAGTTTGTACTTGCAGAAACAGGAAAGAAATATGTTGGGAATTGAAAGCTTACAAAAGGCTCCTGATTGTCATTACTGTTGCAAAACATCTCAGCATTAACAGGTGGATCCCCAAGTCAGTCAGATAAATCAGATCATGATGTGAACAGAAATGCTGAAATTCCACAAGTTGCAGAGAGTCTTTTTCTTGGTATTCCCATCTTTCCTTGTATGTGATGAAATTGGCTGTTTAGTGAAACCTGAAGCAATTACAGATAGGTAAAGCAACTAACATTTGATCCTTCTCTACATACAGCTATTGCTTAAGCAAGAAGAAACTTAAAAAAAAATCCAAGCCCTCAAAAATATAATGTATAAAAGTGTGTAAGAAAAAATGTAATGTATGTATTGTACCTGTCTTTTTATACAGCAATTTGGCTGGAGTCCCACCAGAACCTATTTAAGTGAAAGAGGGCTGGATAAAGAAAGAAGGCAAATAACTCTCGTTTTGTTCCTGGTATTCAGAGAAGCAGGGGCAGACAGAGGGAAATGCCTGGATTCCAGCAGGGGGTACATATTTAGAACTAGAAATCACATTTAGGTATTTGCCCGACTAAAAATTTTCAGTCTTGCTGTTCTCAGACTGAATTTCCTTGTTTCCTGCTGTGCTTGAGACCCAGAGTCCAGTTACCTGTTTTGTATTACAAAGGTAATCATAAATCTTTCAGGGAAAGTAATTGTCTGGAACAGTCTGGAGTGATGTTCCTGACGAGTACTACCTACTAATTTTGGTTTGACAAAAGTTAAGTACTTGGAGGAAAGAAAACATTATGAACTGGGATGTTAATAATTAATGAAAAACGTCACCAAGAAAGCCACTTCAGAGCAAAATTGAAGCCTAAACTTCCTTGGTTTGACTCATGCTTTGTTTATTCAGGCCATACCAATGCTATGGACCAACAGCTAATACTGAACCGTACTTAGATGCCAATGTGAAATGCACTGAGAAGCCTCAGTACATCTCTGGTATCAGCCTGGCAGAAGCTCCAATTCCAGATCTGCCATCCCCACAATTAGCAAGTGTGAATATTTATAGCTTTGGGTGAGCAGAACAAAAGCGTTACTGTAGTTCTCACAGGCTGACCAATGTGCAATCCCAGGACTAGAGGATGCTAAAGGGATTGATCTGTCACTACCAGGATCTGGGGAGAAGAATGATGGACTACTAAATCAGGTTCTGCACTAGGATGGATGTGTTAAAACCAAGTTCCTTGAGAACCTCAACTGATCATACCCCTTTAACAAAGGGTATTAATTATGTGTATTAAAGCAAGACTAAGGGTGTATTCTTTACATCACTTCTTGATGTTGTCAGTGCAAAGAAGAATCATTAGTAAAGGGACAACTGAAACAATTCAAAACAAATATATTTGAAATCCAAAATTCAATTCAGTGAAAAAGTATATATTAACAGAAGTAAACAAAACTGACTTGTGAAGAATAAAAAAAAAAAATCTCTTTCCCCCTCCCCTTTTAAACTAAATATCCTGAAAACAACTTAGATAAAAGGTTTTTCTGCTCAAAACTTGTCAAGTACCTTAGTGAAGTTTCAGATATTTCTCATGGCAGCAATGCAGTTTTTGATGGTTCAGCTAGCACTTACTGTATGTTAGAGGCACGTATATAATGGCAGAGCAGCAAAAATATTTTGCAGGTTTAAGATAAAGCTTTATACAGATTCTAAGGTAGATATAAACCATTATCTCTTGCGAAATGTCACAAGTTAAGGAGGGGTTTTAGAAACATAGACCTGCCGTGTATAGTTTATGTACGGAGAGTAGCCACTTCACCACCACTAGCAGGGCACTGTAAAAACATTGTATTCCACAATGCTTTTGTGGAATACCTTTTTATTATTATTTGGCGGGAGTGAAGAAATGGGACTTAAGTTACTACGCACTTTGTGCAAGGTAACATGCAATTCTGGAACTGGAATACAGCACCTCTACTTTAGTGATTCCCTGTCACCACTGCACTAAGGCAGTAGCAGAGTGGTGTAAATTAAGATCACAGCACACAAAGTCTTTTGTCTGGCAGACAGATGGAACAACTGGTGGGACATACCTGAACATCTCTGCCCTTTAGTTTCAGGTTGCAGAGGAGAAGTTTACCTAAATTCTGTGATGTTAATCTGCACTTGCTGTCAATGACCCTGAAAGCATACTCAAAGACTCATTTTATCCATTTCAAGCTGTTTTACATAAGAAGCATCTTTTCACATAGCATTTTCAGACTGTGAAGGTTTAGTATTTATACAGCCTCTACAGATTTGCTGATTTCAAACAATCATTAATATATTAGGAGAGCATTACAGGTTTATTAGAATGCTTTTTTTTCTTTTGGCTTATCTCATTTGAAATAAAAGCCTAGGGACAACTCAGATTTAAAACATCAAGAGAAACTGGCTCATCATTATATCACAGTCTAGGATTCATCTCAGTCTGCTACACTGTGCAGTTACAAACTCCTCCTTTAAATTAAGCTTTTGTTCCCATTACCTCATGGAATTATTCTCTTGCACTCCCCATAAGCCATACTGTACAGTTGTCTGCAACTTGAGAACAATAAAAATATGAAAAATCTGGTTATTTGATCTTTCAATTCCAGGCCAGCTTGCACTACTTGCAGCCAATTCAGATTCTGCCTGGTAGAATGAAAGCAGCACTACAGCTCCAATAGAGGCTCACTGTTGTTAGTGTATCAGTGGCCCTTGCCCCATCTTAATTAGGGAAAACTCAGCAATGAGGTACTGTAGGAGTTGGCAAAACCCACAACAATACGTAAAGATTATAGCAGCAGCTTGTGTAAGAACAGTAAACTCTGTTTGACTGGTATTCTTCAATTAAAAAAATCTAGTCATACACTGTAATTCGCAACTTAAATACCAGACGGAATAATTTAATGGCATAGCGGGGATTAAGTCCCACGGTTTGTGAATCAATGCGTTTACACCAGGATCTCTTGCACAGCACAGAGCTGCCTCCGCAGTCAGTCCCAGCAAGTGATTCTTTCCTGCTCGGGGATCAGGCTCCAGTTGGGCGAAGGCTTGTCAGTCGCCAGCCAGTCAAAGTCGTCCACAAGGTTCCAGTTGTTACTGTCTCTGTCCAGCCCGGATGACTCGAAATCTCCCTCGATACCCGGGTAGCTCCAGTAGTAGGGGGCGAAGGAGACCTCAGAGCAGCCTTCGATGACGGCCCGGCTGGTCACCTGCACGTAGAAGCGGCAGCCGCGGGTGCGGTGTGTGCGGAGCTGCTGGCAGGCCAGGGCCAGCAGGCAGTCGCTGCAGCCATCCACCAGCACGGAGGTGGACACGGGCCCGCAGAGCACGGTGCAGCCGCGGCAGTCGCGCACCCGCAGCGTGTTGGGGTTGCCGCGGAGCCGCACCCGGCAGCCCCGCAGCTCCGACAGCAGCACGTCCCGCTGCCGCAGCTCGGCGGGGCCGAGCTCCAGCTCCGCGTCCTGGGCGCCGCTGAACCCGCACAGCGGCTCCCCGCCCGACTCCCCCTCGGCCAGGCCGGGCCCGGGCGCAGCGGGGGCCG
>VYXB01006395.1:947354-957750 GCA_013397135.1 Pachyramphus minor
GGGAGAGGGCGGGAGGAGGGGTCTCCCGCGGTCTTAAAGGGGCCGCCGCCTCTCCACGGGATGGGGTGAGTGTTTGCGGCAGGTGCCGTGCGCCGCGGGTTATCCCGCTTCCTAAATTAGCGCTCGGGATATAAATAACCCCCCGCCCCGCTCCCCGTCGTGCGCGCGCGTAGCTGCCTGCTTCTTCCCGCCCTTCTGCTGCCTTTCCCCCCGGCTGCCTCTTTGCCCCCCCGCCCCTGCTCTCAGGCCGCGCCCGCGATGGGGAGCGGGGCCGGCCCCGGGCTTGGGGCTCCCGCGGGCGTGGGGCAGGGGCGGCTCGGAGCAGGGACGGGTGGGAGGCGGAGGGGCCCAGCTCAGCGCTCCACCTGCAGCCCCGAGCGGAGCCGGGGCCGCTCCGAGCCGCCCCTGTGCCGTAGAGAGGTCGGGCGGTCCCGGCCCCTGCCCGTGTGGGGTCCCTGGGCTGCTTTATGAGGCCAGCGCCTTCGGGGAGTTGCGTAAACGTGGTGTGTTAATAGACCTTCCCTGTTGTTCCCCTCTCCCGCAGGGAAGGGGTTGTGGAAAAGGCTGCTAATCCTTGCAAGTAACTGCAAAGGTGCTGCCGGGTACATCGTTTTCTTCTCAGCGGCTTGTTTGGAGTGTTTTGTTCCAGAATAGAGTTCAGTTCTTGAGGGGGGACGTGGGAGCAAATGCCTATGGAATACTGTGCTCCCGAGGGAGGACTTTGTAAGCAATCCACAGAGGCCTATACGGAAACTCAGGAAGGAAGGCTTTGAGTGTCTGATTGGTAGATGTGTTTTAAGTAAATTGGCAGCAGGAAGTAGAAATGAAGTACACCTGGCTGCAAAGTAAAAACAGTGACCGTCGTTCTGCCTTATTCATTTAAGAATTCCTATTTACTGGAACATTAATTTTTGCAAACCAAGCACTCTCTTTTAAACATGTGAAAACATATTTAATTCCTGTCCATTTCTACAAATAGCATCTCCCTTCCCTGGTCATTTCAGAGTTACTTATGATAAATTAACATAGGACCTAAAATTATTCATTGAAACAAAAAGGTGGTAAACCTAAAGTAGATAATCTGAATGTCAGAGTTACTGTCCTCCGTTTGGTAATAGCATGAGTGTTTTGCTTAATGTTCTTTTTTGGAAGTATAGGTTGTTATGCCCTTTAAGATTAGCGTTTGAAAGTAGCCATTTTCTGTTTCCTGAGAAATACAGTTAGTCACAACTTGTTAGAATGTATGGAGTACCTGAACCTTATGTGCAATAGTATCAGCCTAGTTAGGATGACCAAAGAAAGGCAGTGATGCCTGTAATCCTTCCCATGCATGAAGGACTTGCCCTAAAATAGAGAATATTCTTCCCTTCACATTGTTAAAATACAAAATAAGGAGATTGCAAGGGATTGCTGTGTAATAGTGGCAGGTTGGATGGGCAGTGGGATGGGTAGCTTTGTGGTCGATGCACTACAGCTCTTACAGCATAGCACCTGTCACAACACTGCAATGTTAATGGCTCCAGAATTTTGCTTACCTTGCAGAAGGGGAGTGCTCAAAAGGAAGGGTGTCTTGAAATGTTGTTGATTAATTTTTTTTCCCTACCAATGTGTTTATATGAAATATTTAGTAAGTCTTAGGCTTTTTTTTCTGATAAAGTCGTATCCTCTCCTGTAGTACTTGCAGCAATACTCCATTAGACAGGAATATGGTGCAATTAATTCACTGTAATAAAAAGAAAAATTCCTTATTTCCATGGTGTTTTGTAAGAAAGATGTGTAAGTTTCATTTTACCTAGCAGGCTTTTTTTTCCTCTACACTCCCATGAGTCTAGGTAACACAGGTAGTAACAGTGATGTAAGTGCTTATCCCATAGAATAGAATTAATATTATAGAATTATTATTATTCTATAGAATTAATATTATTATTTATCCCATAAATAAGAATATTGACAGAAAAATACTTTTGCTGTTTCTCAGTATGCGTGAATGTTCCTGGAGTATGGCTTTGATATTGTTACACAGATGTGACCCAGTAGATGAACTGCAGTGGATAAGACAACTTCATATATGGAAAGATTGCAAGCAAACACTGGTGTACACAGCACAAAATAAATGTTAAGTATATTGTGCTATAGTAATAACTTTGTATTTTACTTGGGCACTTAAAAAGCTAGGCATTCTAAACTGGTCTTTTTAGAGGTGATTGCAGGATTAATAAGGACCAGATACCCTTGTGAATAGGAGCTTCTGGGAGAGACTGGAATCTTTTCACCTTGCTAATGCACACAAATATTTTTTTGGTTAAAAGCAAAAAAACCACCCCAAACATAAGAAGGTGAAACATATGACCATAATGAAAAATTAAAAAGGGAGCAGTAACATTCTTCCAACTGCTTCATCTTAATTTTCCAAAATTACAGTTTGAGGTTTTGGTATAATTGATATTGGCATGTATATATATATATAATTTTTTTTTTTTTGTGGTAGTCATACAAAGACTTGGTTTTCTTCCTGCCTTTGCTAGCAGTAACTTCTATGTTTTCAAGCTGCATAGTGTGCTCCATTAAAAGCCATAGGGAACAGAATATTTACGCTTTCCCAAACAGTAGCCACATGAATAAAATGTAAGCCTTCTAGCTCAGGCTTGGACTGATTTGGGTAAGCTGCAACAGTTTGGCTGTTTGAGGGTATTAGATAAAAGTAAGGGACAAAATTCTCTGTTATATTTTTTTCCTATTTTTTTGTCCCCTCTTGGATGTGCTCATGTTCCTCTGTGGTTTACAAGTAGACAGAAGTTTCAGTAAGGCCTTTTGCCATTGTTTGGACTGTACAGCGCCATTTGTTTTATGTGAAGTTGCAGGTTGTGGTTGCTTACTTTGATTTAGCACTGTGAAACTCCAAAACGTAATCTCCATTATGTGTGCTTCCACATTTAAATCTGTGTCCCAGGGTTATCACTCTTGACTGCTATCTGCCTGAAATATTTCGTACTGATTTAATATAGCTCAACACCATAACTCATGGCCTTTTCAAGTGAGATGTATTGTGTAGTTCAGGTGAAGGTTCAAGATCCTGCCTTGTTCCATCATTATTGTAAGAAGAATGGGGAGTAAAAGCAAGATCCACAAAGGCGACCAGGTGTGTGGCCTCATAATAATGGATTCTTACACCTGAGGTTCCTGAGCTTGTAAAAGTCCAGAATCCCATAGTTGTGGCATGATCTCGAGATGTAGATTTGCACTTTCTCAAGCAGAGGAAGTCAGTAGAGTTATTCCTTATCACCCGTATTTTTTCCCAGCAAGGACAATTTTTATTCCGAAGTGTGTAATGCACGTGTGTTGCACCATCACACAGAGAGAAAATGCTATTTTGTCTTTTAGGTGCGTTTTCAAGAAAAGTAGCAGGGTCTGTGCCTTGCACGGAACCCTTATCTGATAGATGCGATCTCTGGCTGTTAGATTGAGTTTCTGCAGAAGAGATTAGCAAGGTAACATAATTACTTCTGGTTACAAAGTAGGTACTTCAGTGGCTTGCACAACCACGGTATTCTACTGATGGTTTTAGTGAGGGTAAGGGCTCTTTGAACTTCTCTGGCACTGTGATCAGGCAGTAAAGATATAAGGCATACTATGACTCATTTAAGATACTGGGCTGCACATTTTTCACGGTGGAATGGGGCTTCATTAAAAGTGAATGTTGAGTCACTGTATCTCTGTTCTTTTGGAAAAAAATTAAATTCCTTTAACATTAAGTTTGGCATACTGATTGTTTTTTAAAAAGCTTTTGTTTCCACTGAATTTTTGTCTTTATATATTTGGCCATATGGAAAGGCAAGACAGTGTAAAATGCATGTGTTTTTAAATCACTAATTAGAGCGTTAGAGCTAAAACTAGAAAACTTATTTGGTGCAACTTAATTGCTGTGAGTAATGCAAAAGCTTTGAAATGTAATCCTTGGGAATGCTTAAGATACTAATTATATTCTGACCAGTCAAGGTGCACTTGTTTTGAAACTAGTCTGAGCTGGTCCCTTCTGAGTACCTGGTATTTCCCACGCCAAAGGTAGAGAAACAGTACTTCATACAAAAATGGGTTATCCTTCAAAGCCAGGGACAGACTTCAAAGCATAATAGTTTATGGCAAGAGGCACTCTGAGATTAACAAAGCAAGGCCCAAATATGCTAAACACAAAAGCTCAGGAGCAGAAAATCACTTAGGTTTGGTCCAGGCTTAGCTGCTGACTGCTATTTAACTTGCTAATTGACTGTAGTTAAATTCCGAAGACCTAGTATGTAAGCTACAGATGCTGATTTATGGACTCTCCTTTAGAGACAATTCTATTAGTTATAGAGTTTCTAAGAGATTTTTTTCAGTGCCTTACTTTACACTTCAGGTGCTTTTACAATTA
Organism: Pachyramphus minor; assembly: GCA_013397135.1. Taxonomy (NCBI): domain Eukaryota; kingdom Metazoa; phylum Chordata; class Aves; order Passeriformes; family Tyrannidae; genus Pachyramphus; species Pachyramphus minor. Next base: position 951,763 of record VYXB01006395.1, read on the forward strand.
TTTCTATTTAATGCATTTCAAAACACTAAGATTATTGGAGTAGGCAGTTCAATGGACCACCTAGGTTCAACAGCACAGCAAAATTTTCCATTTTGAAATTATGAATCTTAATTGCAAACATATTCCATTTTTTTCTGAATAATTTAAGTAGAATTAACTTCAAGTCACTATATTCAAGTTTTTCTATTACTTCTTCTGTAGTATATTCCTTAATGGATAAAACTAAACTTGTATTCTTTTTGCCATTTATTCATTTTATGAAAAAGTCTGTCAGCTATCATTTTGAATGAGGGATCTCTCCTGCTATTATTAGCATTTGTTCTTCAGTCTAAATCTGCGCATAAATTCCATTCATCTTATTACACTTTCTAGTGATAATATGAAGACTTACACTAGAGCAATCTCCATTCATATCCAAACCTTAGCCAGTTGGTTTCATTTTAGGGATTCAGAAATGTCCAAGTAAAACTATTCTGTCTCAAAAGCTGTGACTTAGGTGGTGCTTTATTCATAATGTTCCTTGTTCTTCCATTTTGTCTTGTCCTTATACAAGTATAGCTTAGCATGTTTGTGTTTCTTTCATGGACACAAATGCTTTTTGGCTCTTTCACTGTGTTTCTGTATCCCTGTAATGCCTCATATCATGTTTTAGGTATCCCTTTTTTTGCTTAGGTTCCTTCTATTATTATTTATTTGATTTTAATTTTTTTTTTTTTTTTTTACTTCATCTACACCACCTCAGTTGTATCAGGAATGGCTCTTTTGTTAGTTTCATTGCCTGGGCACTGTTTTTAAACACTAGTAGTTTTAATAAAAAAAAAACACCAACCAACCTATTCATTAGCATACTGTTTTGTATTTCAGTATCTTTACTTACCTGTTTTTTTCCCGATTCATCTATGCTAGCCAAAGTAACTATGAATATTATAGAAGGTTCTCCCAAATCCTGCCATCATTTTTAGTTCAAATTCTTCTATAAAGTTTGGTGGTGTTAGTTGTGGAAGATTATTTCTCCAGATAAAGATCTGTCTCTAGAGGTGGTTTTTTTTTTTTTCCCCTGGTACATTTTAGTGGCTGAATATCTTAAGATTATTCTAACTTGGAAGTGAGAGCTATTAATCTTTCAAGCTTAATTCTCCTTTTTAAGGTATTCTAAGCTGAAGAATATGAGACTCTATTTAAATAACCTAGAGCATGATATAGTTATTCTTGATCTGTTCCAGTAATAATTTTGAATTGCCATTTGTTTCAGTGTGAGTTCCAGTCACCATATTTTCTCTCGTTTTACTTAATTCTCTTCCATATGTCAGATCCCCATTTCAAAGAAGCACAGTTCTCCCAAATCTGTTCTTTAGATTTATCACAGAACAGCCCTGTTGGCCTTCACCCAATCTCCAGTCACAGAAACCCGTCTGTCTTCTGGTGTTGGTGTACATGTCTTGTTCTGAGGTTCATTCTTGTTACCTCCTCTTACTACCTACATCCTAAACAATCACCCCTTAAGATACCTATTGGTTACATCTGTCTTTGGAAGGATGATTGATACTGAAGTCATACAGCTTTACAAGTTACATCACGAAATTATGACCTAGGTTTTGTAAGCACTGTTTTGTGTTTGTAAAGCATGGTATCAAGCTGAACATTTTAATGTTTAGATAATTTTTACTGTTGAGTCATCAAAATATTGGTGGCAATTATTCAAAGTTTGATACAGATGTTGAACTTAATTTTTCATGTGGACTGTCACATTTATATTCCAAGTTAAAATCCTTCATGCCACTCTATTTGGGTGCCCTACTTTTCAAGTGTTGTGACCTCTGCATCTCTATTGCTTGTACCCTTTAATGATGACCTATTTGTTCCTGTGCCTTCAAACTTGGAGTTATTTATTCTTATCTAAATTAGTAATTAATAAAGCAGTATGTAGATAGATAAATGGTGTGACTGGTGATGAGCTGACAAAAGAAACATGTTAAGAGAGATAAAAAAACATGGGAGGAACAAGTGCCATCAATAGAGCTGATGCACTCAGTCTGAGAAAGCAAGGCTGTCGTGGAGTAAATGGTGTTCTTTTCTGTCCAATGTACCTCAGTAAGGATGCAGCAAGTTTGCATGCAAGAATCTTTGGGATAACTGTGGAATCAATTCCTCTAATATACTAGCTTACTTCTTAAATTCTTCATTATGAATCTGCTTAATTTTCTTTTGGGGTACTAATTTATGATTGCACAAGAATTGGAATGCAGACCCGGAAAAATGGGCTAAATAACAATAAAGTGACTTGATCTAGGAGAAACCTGGAGACAGAATGAATGAGGGTGTTCTGTACCCCCTTATTTTCTCCCTCTCAATATCCACGTGTAGTTTTCATTTCTTCACAGTCTGTCATTTCAGGGTGATGTATCTCAGATCACTCCAAATGTCATTTGGTGTCTTTATACACCTATGAGAGTGGTATTTGCTAAACAGCATGGTCACAGTTTGACAGCTGATGTCAAAATACAGCCAAATAGTAAGTTGTGTGATGGGTGCACATGACGTTCCTGGTAGCTGCTATTAGACCGACGTCTGTTTTCTAAAGATTTCTCTTATTCCTTCTGACACTGGTCTTGCCTTTCTTCTCATGCTTATTTCCCCTTACTCCTTATGAAGCTGCTACAGGAAAATGAATTCATGTGATTGTGGAAGTTAGAGACAGCAACTAATGGTGCATTGTATGTACTTTGGAGACCAGGACTCTGGCTGAAGATGACAGTTCTGAGCGGGTAACCTTGGGGCAGAAGAATTTTGATGTGTAAGGGTCTTTTCTATTAATGCAGTAAGGCAGTGAGAAGAGGGGCAATCTCTTGGGGTGATGACAGTTCAGAAACACCAAATGATCCTCTTAAAAAAGTGTGATATCTCACATCAAAAAGAGTATTTCTTTACAGACATTGTCTGGAAAAATCTGTAGTACATCAGAAAGGGATAACATTACAGCTGATGATTGTATTCAGACCTTTTAGTATTAAAGGTGACATTAAGTGCATATTTCAATATGATAGATAACGTTACATCCAGCTGTTTCTACCTAAGCCAATTTTGTTTCTGAACAGATATAGCAAATATAGAAACACATGCAAATTTACTTTACAGACTGTACAATGTGTTCTGGTTTGGTTTTGTCCATCCACTCAGGGGCAATGTAAAGGGTTTCCATTCTTTCCATTCACTGACTTGTGTGGACCTAGAGAAATCTGGTTGCTGCAGGGTGCTTTATTGTATAGATGATATTAGCTCTCCTTCCCTTTTTGTACTGTACCTGCTTAGTAACATTATTGTCAGTGCTGCCTTGAAGCATCCTTCAGGGAAAGTAAGTGTAAACTACAGTAGCATCATGGAAAATTTATGTAAGATTCCTTGTGTTTCTTATGATAAGAGAATCTATTCAAAATCATTTGTCCTTCTTTCTCCAGTTCCTTCTTCGTATCATATTGCCTACTTCCTGTTGTGGTTTCTGTAGGACTGGGAGAATAATAATAACATACTGATCAGAGGTTCTGCCAAAGTCCCTTCCTGTAAATCAGATCAGAAGAATGCTTGTGGTGTCCCTCCAGCTCACAAGTTCTCACTTGAGCAGTATTTCTAAAGCCAGTGATGCTGAGTAGGCTTGAATTCAGGACAGAGTTTGGCCCCTTGAAACACATTTGCTGAAGTTAGGGATCTTGAAGTTTGGCTTTTTGATTTTCTGATGCTGGTGTCAGGAGTATAGGTTTACAGCTCTTACAGAGCTCTCTGGCATGTGCTGTTTACATCCATATTGTTGGCTATTCGTGTCCTTGCTGTATTCGTGCAAAGGGAAGTTAATACACTGGCTGATGGACTGGACACTGCCATGTATGTGTTCTGTATGTCTGGGCTGCATAAAGGATCTGTTGGACTCGTGCTAAGACTTGTTTGCTTGGCCCAACCCTTCCAACCATTTAGGGAGTGATTTGTAACTTCACCTCAGTTTGCTACTGTGGGCATGCATATAAACAAGATTTGTAGGTGAGTCTTGGCTTTGGCAAAAGTTTGGAATCGGTTGATTACTTAAAAATATAATATAACCAGATTCTACTTGAAAAACAATGCTAAGGTGCTGCATTTTGGTTATTTTTTTTTAATATAACAAGTCTGGCCAGCTTCTTTAAGAAGGTCCACTTAGTACCCTGCCCATAACCATTTTCATATAGTTGTATTTAAAAACTAAAAACTGTCATTTTTTGAGCTGTAATGCTAATAAAGCGGGATATGCAACTAAATAAAGTCTTCAAATCCTTGTCTCTAAGGAGTTTTAACAAAGTTATTTAGGAATAAAATAGAAAAATCCTTGGGAATTATAACTACTAGCAGAAAAATGGTCTTAAAGAGACTTTTTTTGTTATTGTTTTAAGAGCATTACCATACATATCTCTGCACACTAAGAATCTTTTCAGTCAGGATTTTTTTAATAAACCAGGCTTCCCTATCTGAATAAATATTTTTAGAATTATTTAAATGGTTTTTAATGAATGAAGTGGATAGCTTCAATTGAATTAGTTTTCTATAACCAAAAAGCTTTGAAAAAAGTTATTAATGCTTTCAGATGAAGTAAACTGTTCAACAGCATCAATGCTGTAAACTCGGAAAAAATTAACATTTTTAGATTACCTAAAACTTTTTTTTAAGGAGTTGAAATTAATGTGATTTATTTCCAGCAACACTGGTAACAATGTAGCTAAAAATACTCAAAATACTGCACCTTGTAAGGGGATCAAATCTTATCTTTTTCAAGGTGACCTTGCATTTATTTTTCTGGGGATCCCCCACCCTTGCATTTATTTTTCTGGGGATCTACCTGCACACCGAAGTGTCGAGGTTTACAACTTTAATACTAAGGAAGTCAACCAAGTTGTTTATATTAATGTTCATCTTAATAGGAGAAAAACTTTATTTCACTTCCCTGTAACCCCAAACACACCCCAACTTTTAATCCAAAGCCAGCAGCTCAGGCTAGGTCGCTAGACCTACGGCTTTCTCAAAACCAAACCAAACCAACAACACAGAAAGAGGAGCTAAACTTTTTAAAGGGCCTGTCTGTAAAAACGCGGAGCGAGGATCGCGCTGGAGCCGGGGACTCATCATGCCAGGGCGGCGGTGCGTGTGCCCGGGCGCCGGTCTGCGGCAGTGTCCCGGCGGAGCTGCGCCGTGCCGGGCCCCGCCGGTGCGGTGCCGGGGCCGGGGCTGGTGCCGGTGCGGGTGCGGAGCGGAGCCGAGCGGTGCCGCGCTCTCCTCCCGCTCGCTTTCTCTTTCCCCCTCTCTCGCTCGCTCCCTCTCCCGCTCGCTCTCCCCCCTCCCTCCCTCGCTCTCTCGCTCTCCCTCTCTCTCTCCTACACTGCCAGCCCCTGATGTGATGGCGAAGAAACCCCGTTGACAAGGCACTGCTTTTTCATGACGGTGAGTTTCCCTTTGAGTGTATTATAATTTTGTGATAAAAATTTCAAGGAAAAAAAAAACACACAACCTCCTTCCTCCCTTCCTTCGGGGAGGGAAAAGAGAGGGGGGAAATCTATCTCCAGACAGACAGAAAAGAAAGAGGAGCAAATTAACAACCAGGAGTTGCCAAAACCAGGATATTAGGTTTCAGCCCAGAGAGCTATTGGCTCTGGGGCTATGTATATAAATATATATCTAGAGAGAGAGCGAGCGAGAGGGGAGACGAGGAGGAAGAAGAGGGATATTTTGTGGGTGGCTGTTGTTTGGGCAGATGTGGATTCACATGGAAATGAACTATATATATATATATTTTTTTTTTTTTTCTCCGCGAGGCTGGTGGTGGTGGCTNAATTCAGGAGAGGAGGGAAGAAAAATCTCTTTTAATGACTCATTGATTGAGCCGGTTTAAAATTAGTTGTTGTTGTTGTCTTTTTTTTTTTTTTTTTTTATTTTCCGCCCCCTTGATGGCCATCAAGAGAGGAATGGAAAGAG
>VYXB01006395.1:957782-990085 GCA_013397135.1 Pachyramphus minor
GAGGGAGAGTGTGTGTGTGTGTATGTGTGAGTGTGAGAGAGAGAGTGAGAGGGAGAGAGGGGGATAGAGAGAGTGTGTGAGGGAGAAAGAAAAATAATCTTTTCAAATCTCCTCCCTCTTTTTTTTCCCCCCTCGTTTCTTTGCTTTTCTCTAAAGCTCTGTGGTCTGTGAAACACTCTTTTCTTCCTCCACGTCGGGAAAATGGAGACACTTCGTCTCTCTCCTGGCTGTGCAGCTGGGAAGGATTTTTCTTTTCTTTTTTCCTTTTTCACTCACGGCTCGATTTTTTCCTTTACCCCGTCCACTCGCCACCACCCTAATCTTGTCTTTTCTTTGAGCTTGTGTCTCAGATTTGTACCTTCTGGGGATTTATTTTTCAGTCGTTTCCTCGTTTTCGGTGTCGCCATTAGATTTGATTTGATTTGTTTGGTTCTTTATTTGCAATTTCCTCCGAATCGCTCTGTGCCTCCTGCTTTTAACCGAGGAATGGAAACGGTGCCGCTTTTTGTGGGTGCGCGAAATGCTCGGGCGGTAGGTTTGGGCTAATGCGCTTTTTTCGCCTTTTCGGGACCAAGTTTAGCGATGTGCTTTGTACTTTTTTTTTAAAAAATATTACTATTTTCCTTTTGGAGAGAGACTGTTAAACTGTAATGCCTCTTTAAAACACAACAATAAAGCGTCTCTTTCTGGAGTGACCAGCTTGGCTTCGCTGTAGAGGGGATGTGAATCCGATCCTTTGTGCTACTGGGACTATTTTCCGTAAAAGAAACGTTTTATAAATAATTTTTTATTTGTGCCGTAAAACAGTAGTCGGTCGTGGAGGCGGTTTTCTGAAATTCTCACTGTTCACATTTATTGAGTTATGGGCGGGATTCAGTATGTAAATTGTATTTTGCTTTTGGTATTAATTGCAAAATTCAGTTACAGATGATGGCAGAAAACAGATATAGAAATATTACAAAAAACGGGCAAAATCGAGCGACGTATGGAGGGCACGTTTATATTTACTCAGAGCTGTTCCTAATCACTGCGGGGAGGAAGGAGATATGGAGGCCTTTGCTTTTCCCCATTCTCTGCTTCTCGCTCCTCTCCTCCTCGGGGCTCGGCAGCGCGGGATGGGAGAAGGACTGAAGGAGAGAGGGGAGAGCGGCTCCGGAGGCGGCCCGGGCTCGCCGGGCAGTGCTGGCGGCGCGTTCCCGGGTGCGAGTGGGAGTGGGGGAGTGTGGGGAAGATGGCGCTGCCTGGCTCCCTGCCAGCGTTTGTTGCGCAGTTTCACCCGCTCTCCTCCCCCACGGGCGCCATTTTAAGGTCCTTTCTGCTGTCGCCGCGCCGTGTGGGGCGGTGCCGTCGCGCCCCGCTCGGGCCGTATTTCTCTGTCTGTCTCGGAAGCGTTACTGTCGTGGGCTTTGGGAGCCTCTCCCCCAAACCCTAAAAGCTTTACTTCCCTCACTGCATCCACCCCCTTCTTTCTTAGTCCTGTGTCACTGTCTTGAGAGGGGTTAAGCAAGCTTGGTTCACAGGGGCCTGTCCGAAAGCCCGTCAACATCCCTTAAAAGCTTGTTTTCTTAGCTCTGAAATATGTATTTCATGACATTCAAAGTATAGGAAGGAAAAAAAAAAGATTTCAAAGAACGTCTTTTGAACGATGACCAGAAAAACAAAACATGACATTTTAAAAGATGCACCTTTAAAGAAATTTATTAGGACATTAGGTTGAGGTAATCCTCATTGCAGAGCCTTTGGTTCCTTTAAAAGTGCTTGCAGAAATACCAGGGCAGGGAGCTCATTGTTGGGTGGGTAGGTAACTCATTTTGTTGCTGTTACTCTCTTGGTAATTTTTTTGGTGTGTGAGGACACAATAGCATTTTTTCAAATTTGTCACTCGTGTATCTCACAGGAAGCAGTGCTTTTTCTGAATTACTCCATTTAGCAACTGCACCTTAATGTACTTTTAAAGTTTTGGGTTGGTGCTGTTTTTAGGAATAGTGTTGGAAATAGCTTTTTTAAAATCAAAATCAAAACCACCTTTTGTTTGTTTTTACATTTCTGTGTAATCTGTGCAGTGCTCATGAGGCTTGAGTTTAATACCAACAACATCTGTACTCAGGAAGAGCAAGTATGCTGCCAGACCAACTCATGCTGTGCCCAATAAGGAGTGTGGAGTGCTTGTTTAGTTCTTCAGTTTATATTTTTTGACACATCAGAGGAAGGCTTCCCTATGTTCCTTGTTCATTCCTGAAGGAAGTGGGAGATTTTTTATAATTTTGGGTTAATTTTACGGGTTGGCATTGAAGGGTTTTAAACATTTCTGGGAAATACACGCAGTTGCTGCTTGGAATATACTAAAAAAAGTGTCTGTATATAAACTGTCTTTTCTAAAGACTTTCACAATCTTGTTTACATTTTAGCTTTAAAAAAATATGCTAGCTATAAAACTTTGTTTACAAATATTTTGAGTGTGGAGTACAGTATTCACATATTTCAGAAATCTTATATTATGGAAGTCAGTGTTTCTTGATGTGATTCTTACATTTTTTGTTCACAGTAATCTTGGGATCAAGATAGTGAATTAATGGTAGTGTATTTTTATATAATAAAAGTTCTCTGTTATGCTCTAATGTCTGACAGTTTGTGTGTGTGTTTTTTTAATTAATTTGTGCAAATAATGAAGATATGGCAGGAATATATTTACCTGTGTTCCAATTTCATTTATACTTCAAGCGCTTACTTTTTGTGTTATACCTGTATTCTTGAGTTGATAATGTGCTCAGTACGTGTGTGGATTTAGTTGAGGTCACTGTACTACTGTAGTTAAGTATTTACATCACCTTAGAGATGTGCAGTTTTCCTGCCCCAATCCTGTCAAGTGTCCTTTTCCAATAGAGTTCATATATTTAGTTTAATTGTACTGAGGGGAAACACCAAAGTTCTGCTACTATAAGCTGCGTTTTCACTTTCAGCCAAGGACCCTTTTTGTACTGCTAAAGTTTTGTTGCAGAGGTAAGTCCATAGTCTAGAGCTGGAAGAGCTTTGGAGGCATGGATGCGTGGGTATGCTGCTTGCTGCACTTCCGGAGTTTTGCTGGTGCACTTCCACGTGGGCTCCAGAAAAGTTGTGTCTGTATAACTGCAGTTGGGTTTTACAGTGTGACTCTAATGGTCAATGATTGTGCCTTTTCAAGCTGCATCAAGCTTGTGGTAAATCTAATGGCAGGTGCTTTTTAGCATAAACGTAGCAGTGAGAGTGTGAAAGTCTGTCATTCCTGTCTGAGTAGCAGCTACACTCCAGGGGTAAGAGCCTCTTTGATGATGTAGTTCATGTTATTCAGAGTAGTTTCTTAAAGTAGTTCTGCTGGTAAAAGCTGCATCTGTGCTTGAAAGGTTTTTTTATGGTAACATACCCAGTCTAGCATAAGACATGGGGTTTGTCTATAAAAACAAGTGTTTTGCTTTGTTAGGGTAGAAGTAGCAAGATTAATAAGCTGTTCTAACATTCATTGTGACCTGCCACTGTTTAAGTTTGAAAGTCAGAGTGAGCAGTTGCGGTAAGGTCATTGTTGCACCAACAGAAATGCATAAGCACCAGCCTGAACTGATGTTTTCTCAAGGTCATCACATAGTTAAATTAATATCTATATCTTTGTTTTCAGATGTTCATTTGCTCCTGCTTTCTGCGTTGAAAAGAAACAACTACTGCGTCTATATTGTTTTTTGCTTTATATGAGAATTGTTGAGGTTTTAGGATAAAAATTAACACAATTAACTAGCACAAGTAGACTATCAAGGTTTTTTAATTGCTTTATTTTCTTGCACTAGTTTTAAAATATTCTAGAGCTACTTCCACTGTTAAACTGACTTAAGGGAAACCTTACCAAAAGAAATAGAAAGAAAGTGGGCAAATCACTGTCAAAACATAATGCAATATATTTTGTTTAACTGAAGCTATAAAGAAAGGGTGGTGAAGAGAGGGGAGGTTTGGGAAGAAAGTCTTGACTTCATTGGAAGAGACTGATCATTTTTGCAAGGTTTGATCTTATGCTTCCACTTGATCAAGTGGAACTTGCAGTAGTTTTACTGTGAACTTGATACAAGTGTGGAATTTCAATGGTGTTGAAGCTTGATTTTATTACGATACATCAACTACAGAAAATATTGTGGCCTCAGTGAGGTCACACTCAGGTGACAAAATCTCCTTCAGCACGGACGGGATTGGTAGTGTGGAGGATTTTTTCAGCCTGGTTTTGGGGGTGTTGGTATGGACCACACTGCTGAATTAGTTATGCATCTGTCAATTCTTCATATTCAAATTTCAGTTGATAGCTAGAATATAATATTTAAGAGTAGTATAAATCACTGTTCAGCTTTAATTACTGGCAATTGTTAGCAGACACTAACTTGTGTGAACTGTGCTTATGGCAAGGTAATCAGTTTTTGTGGTTTTTTTTTTTTTTTTTTGTTTTGTTTTGTTGGTTTTTTTTTTAAACTTGTATGGACTAGAGTCACAATGAAAAAGTATTAATTTGGCATTGCTTTATAAATCAGTAGAGAAATGATCAGTTCATAAGGCAGTTACATTCTGGGATTGCAGAATTGCCTTTTCAGAATCTTTGAAAACTCTGTGCACAGAATGAGAAGTATGATACTTGATATTCCCTGGTAGAAACAAGGCAGAAACATCTGACATTCCCTGACTTGACATTCCCTGAAGCATGTTGCACAAATAACATATACTAATAGTCTACATTATTGCATACAGTAGTTTCTAGAAATGCTTAAGAGCATCTAATATCCTTTGGGCAGGCAAATGTTTCTTTCCTGAGGAATTGATGAGGAATTACTCCTCCTTCTTTGCCTCTTTTGGGATGAAACCAGAACCTTTCAAAATGTTTTATGAATATTGAAATTCCTGAGGAATTGTGTATGCGGTGGAGCAGCTTGGAAGACAGAGCCCAAACTAGGACATAGCATAGTGCTGAGGATAGTCACTGCTGGGGAAATGGGGTCAGCCCAGTGTTCAGCCTGGGGAATCCCATGGGGTAGGTAAGCATCCTGACCTCCAGGCTGAGGTTTTTCTAAAGGTGATTTAAAAAATCTGTTTCCTGATGGAAGTCTTACCAAGATTTTGGTGTTGCCAAGAACAGCTGTGGATGCAGTAGGAAAAAAAATGTGTTGAATAAATTAGAAATTCTATTCTGAACTGTGTGTCTGAGGGAAACCAGATTGTAGACAACCGCACCGAGGGTTCACACATGTACTTGGTCTGTTGGCTGTAGCTGGATTGGCCTTTATGGTCATACATACTGTTAATTGAAATGCACATTTTTGTTTTTTTCTTAATATACTAAAATATCATGGTAGTTTTTTGAAGCTCAGTAAGTTACTGCATTTGCCAGACTCACATCAATAATTTTTTTAATGGTGTATTAAGGTGAAATAAAATATCAGAGTTGGATAAACAGCCTGTTTTAGATTCTTTGTCCTTTAGTGTGTGGTTTTTACTTGCACTTCTGTGTGTGGAGCTGGTACTTCACAATTGTATAAAGACCCTGCCTGCCCTCTTTTACATGTTCATCTCCTGCCAGATCTTAAAACAATGAAGATGCATACCGTTTGCACTTTCATATTCCTTTTCTTGTTGCTGTTTATCTGACTCCTGAATAGTTCCTAATTTTTTTACTAGTTTTCCCTGGAAAGATTTTGCATCATTCTTCTGAATATTTAAAATTCTTGTACTCTGTTGCATACAGATGTCTTTGAAATGTTTCAAACACTGTAAGTTTGTCTTCAAAGTACTACTCAGACTTACAATCCTGGAATTAAAACACATGTTCATATATTTACTAAGTTAATGCTTGCATATTGCACTGTGTTACCAAGTTAGAATCCTAAACTTTTTCCTTTATTAGCTCTTTTGTAGAGCACAATTCTTGGTAGATATTGCAACAGTACAGTAGTTGCTTTTTATTGAGTACTCTGGAGGAGAAAACACTCAAAAGGAATAATTCTATATTGTAGACTATAAGCACAGCATGGTTTACAAGTGAGTAGTTAAATCATTGTGTTTTACAAAGTACATTTTAAAATTAATTTTGTATCTTTACTCCTGTTGTCCTGAAATGACAACTATTTGATACCTTTGGATTTTTTAATGAGTAAAATTGAAAGTGAGATTTTAATTTGCAGTGAAGTTTTTCAATATTTACCTCTTTTCCATCGAATATGGTGTCATTATTCTGCAGCACATAATTTCTTACAGTAATGAGAGGGGGAAGTGGAAATACCTAAATATTAACTTCTTGTATTCTGTCCATCAGTAAAAATCAATTTCTTGAAAATAGAGGGCTTGACACAAGCTTGGTTAGTTACAAGAATCTGAAATTGTTTAGTTTGCAAGATAATAGGTTGTTTAAAAGTAGTATGGACTTGAAATTTAAGAATAAACTATATGGTGATAAGGCTTTGAGTTTATACTCCTTTATTACACTCCTGTGTTGCATAGAATGCAAATAAGATATGGTTGTTCCTGTATAGGAAAATTTCCTTCAATGAATCCAAGGCTGCCTGTTCAATAGGAACCTGAGAGAGAGCTGGAAGTGTAAGGCAGGCAGTAGTTACAGCACCTTAGCAACCTGGAGGGCATCCTGCTAAAGTGATACACGTTACCTAATATGAGATAAAGTGGCTTTTTCCCCATCGGTTCAGAAGCACATTGAGCAAAATACTAGCACCTTGAAAATTAATGAGAGCTGTGGTGGAGATTTGTGTGAGAGAAGGACTTCAATTCTGGGCATTTGACCTCTGTAGTCATTGTGGAATCACTTAACGCTGCTGCAATCCTTGGATGTAATTTTAACAAGGGATGAATGCTTGTATTGGCTTAATAGAGTTATGTTACATCCATGTTCAGAAAGGTTGTAAGGGATGAAAATGCCACAAATTTGATGTAAGATACTCAGTTCACTACTATACTGTTCTCTGAAGTGACTTACAGTTACTGATCTCTTCTATTATTGTTACAGTGACAAGTATTTCTTCAGGTGTTCCACAGTGACGTTGCTATTAATGTTGGAATTGTAGATTAAAATTCTGGATGGAGAATGGCAGAGCAATATACAAAATAGAACAAGATAGAAGATTTGATAGGCTCATTATGAAACATGAGATAGATCTTGTCAGAATTCCTGCTGACAGGATGTGTACAAGGTCTTACTGAACCTGTGAGGATTAGTGGGCGTATATCATAAACAGTAGTTGCTTCAGGTGCTACGTATGTTACCGTACATGAGTTTGATTATCTGCCCCTATAAAGGTTTAACTGCAGCAGTCATTACCTTGCTCCAAAGTGCTCATTTCCAAAGGTCAGTGTTCACTCTCAGAAGTCACGTGCTAGCATGCTGCCAGTCAGGAATTGATTCCACGTATTTGCACAAAAATTACAATCTGCAGATTTTTCCAACTTTGCAGATCAATTTATTTACTTCTAGCTTACCAAGTTTTAATGTTGATCGTATCAAACTTTTGGAAGTTACTGATCTAAATGTTGCTTTTCTAAGCTAGCTGCTATCTTGGGTTTTTTACAGAGAGTGAAAATAATATTTTATTGTTTTGTATCTGAAGTGATTTATTATGGTTGTAGGAAGTTCTAAATGACTTTGAGAAAGGAAAATAATTCTTTTCTGGCAAGCTTGAATATAATTTGAGTGAATTTAAAATCCAATGTTTACAGCAGTTTAAATACTCACATTTTTTAAATTACAGAAATCACGTATGATATACGAAGCATGAGTGAATAGTTGAACCATTTCTGGAGAAATCTAGTTTTAATGACACTGCATATTGTAGACCCTGCATGAGTTGCATGATGCTGTGGATTGTGTAGCATGGTGATTAAAAATTTAGGCTGGTAAGGACCACTGGAGCTTACCTGGCCCTGCCCCTTGCTGTAAGGAGAATAAGCTTCACTGTTAGGACAGACTTGTCAGGGCTATTTTGAGTTTTGAAAATTTCCAAAGATGGTGATTCCACTCTCTTGCTTGAACATTCTTGTTTGTGAACTTCTTTTTTCTCACATTGAGTTGGGATTTTCTGTGTTGCGTGTTTTGGCTGTTGCCTCATGTCTTGCTGTGTGCTGATGAGCCGAGGCTGTCTTGGCTCATCTGAGTGCCCCTTTTAGCTCGTGGCAGGCTGCAGGTAGCACCTGGGTTTGCCTTCTGTTGTCCAGGCTGAAGAAAGGTAGTTTCCTCATGTGCCTGCAGGATTTTGTTTGCACTCTGTTGTACTCCTTCGAGTTGTTTTGTATTTATTTTGAGAGGGGCGTGTGTGGCAAAATTGAACACAGATTTCAGCTGGGAGCTTGCAAATGCTGAGTAGAAGGGAATTGTCACTTCCATGGAAGTGCAGAGCCTGCGCTGTGGCTACTGTGAGGGCGGCTGCAGGCCCACAGGTGCTTTAAGCTGACTGAAGCACTGCTGCCTTCCGCCCCTGTTGTACTACCTGGCTTCCTCATTCCTATTCCTGTTCTCTTGTGCTGGCACTAGCACTATTGTAGCCCCGTGGCAAGCCAGAATCAAATTAAGAAGCTAGTCTAAGTTGAAACAGAATGATGTATTTTATCAGATCAATTTTCTGTTCCAGGTGACAGTTCAAAGCCTTGAGCTGGAAAGTGGGTGAGTGGAGGGCAGGACTGCTCTATTCGTCTTTTGTTGATCTTTTTGCTCTGTAGTAGGTCAGAGCAGAGGTTGAGGCTTTAAGGCCAAGTAATAACAGTCTCCCAGAGGACTGGATTTCATAGTTGGGATTTTCTTATATTCTGTTTGGGAGTGTATGATAAAGGGCGCTCTGGTTATTTCCCGAAAGGGATAGGCAGTGCTGCTTGCACAAGGACATGGAACACAAATTGAAGTATGTGCTGGATTCACCAGTGCAGTGCAGTAGCAAAGATATGAAATAAAGCAGTAGAGGCCTTGCTAGTAAACTACAGGGAATATCTCTGCGGGGTTATGACTAATTAGTGAGGATTGCCCCTTGTAATTATTTGGATGCACCAGCAGGGCTGAGTTTGGCCTATTTCTTATAAATAGGAAACAGGCTTTTTTTTGTTGTTGTAATAAAGACACGGTAGAGCAGTATTGATATCTAGATATTTGTTAGGCTACATTTTAACAGTGCCCCAGCAGGTTTGTGTGAATCTTCCCAAGGTGTATTTTCCCCCAGCTGTCTGTAGCACGGGCTCTTGTCAGGGCCCTGGGTGTACTGATGGGCCCCAAGGGCCCAGACAAGCCTCACCTTGAGCCTGCACCCACACCCCTCGCCCACTGGCTGCAGTCTCCATCAGCTGGTCCAAATACAGAAGTGAGTCAATGTTCAAGAGTCTAGGCCAGTGGTCTCCAAATGTTTTTGATTGCATACCCCTATTGGCAAGTTTTTTGAGCATGCACCCCCAATATTCATAGATTTATTTAGAAATTATAAGCATGTACTGCTGAAGTTTTGGTATTCCTGCACCCTGTTGGATTGTTCTGCACACATCCCACTTTGAAGACCGCTGGTCCAGGGTACATAACTCTTAATTCCACTAGTTGTGTTAAGTTTTATTTTCAAACTGTCCTGGCTTAATATGGTTTATACCCATTTCATACATGAATCATTGCTTTTGCCCACTGTATGTTAACAAACAGTGCGGAGGACAGAAAACCTGAAAAGGTAGTTGGCAAGAAAAGTGGCAAACTTTTCTACCCCTTGTGCTGTAGAAAATGCGTTTGGAAAATTCCACAGGACAAGCTTGCTTTTATTAACACACTTTTAAATGATCATCTGTGTCAAGGTCATGTGTTGCTCAAATTTCTATTTTCTAAGTAGACTGAATAACTAGTTGCTTTTGTGTGTGCAGGTACTCTGTCTGATTGTTTACCTCCACTGTTGCTCTCCTAAAATTAACAAGGACACTAATCGTTTGCTAATCGTTGTTGAAAATAGGCATCAGTTAAAAAGATTTAAACCTGCAGTGTCCTGGTTTCGGCTGGGATACAGTTGATTTTCCTCCTAGTGGCTGCTACAGGGCTGTGTTTTGGATTTAGGATGAGAAGTTGATAACACATGATGTTTTAGTTGTTCCTGAGCAGTGCTTGCACCAAGCCAAGGACTTTTCACCTTCTCATACTGCCCCGCCAGCAAGGGGGCTGATTTGTATTTGCAAGAAGTAACAAATACCATGACCAGGACGAGAAGGGCCCTGACTACCAGGTTTGTTGGACTGTGTGGATTTGGTGGTCTGGCACTTCAAAGCCACAGGAGATAACACTCTGGTGGGTGGTAGTGCACAGTGTACCCTTAATGCCATCAAGTTATAAAGGGGCAGAACCTCTCTGTATTCATCTGGAGTGACACTGAAGAATATCAGTCAGCAGGTTCAACAGGCTGCTAAGATTGGAGTGGATCTGGACTAGCAATGAAAGGGTGAATTATTTATAGCTTGGTGAGCCCATGACACCTTAGGCCAGCAAGTAAGAGATGCAACATATAGGTGGGCTTATGATCGTGGGGTGAACCTGACCACAGATACTATTGCACAGGTTATCCATAAATGTGACACATGGACTGTGGTCAAGCAATCCAAGTGGCTAAAGCCTCTCTGGCATGGAGGACAGTGCCTGAAATAGGCAAAGAGCATGGCATTGAGTTGGGTGTATCACATTCCCTGTCCTGCATCAACCTCTGGGAAAATCAAACAGTACAGTGGACTGTTAAAGGTCAAATTGAGAGCAACGGGTATTGGGACATTCAAACATTTTGATACACATTTAGCAAAAGCCATCTGATTAGTTTACACCAGGGGATTTGCTAATTGGGCTGGCCCTGCTCAATCAAAACTTTTACGTACTGTAGAGGGGGATAAAGTTCCTATAGTGCGCATAGAAAAATATGCTGGGGAAGCCAGTCTGGGTTATTCCTGTCTCAGGCAAAGGCAAACTGACCCATGGCATTGCATTTGCTCAAGGTCCTGCGTGCAGTTGGTGGTTAATGCAGAAGGATGGGGAAGGCCTATAAAAATCTCAAAGGGGTTTTATTTTTTGGTGAGAACAACCAATGATTTGAATTGTATGATTTAGGATGAGAACGATGTTGATAACGCGCTGATGTTTTAATTGTTGCCGGGCAGTGCTTACCCTCTAAGCCAAGGACTTTTCAGCTTCTCACATCACCCTACCTGTAAGGAGACTGGGGATGGGCAAGAAGCTGGGAGGGGACACAGCCAACAGAGCTGACCCAACTGACCAAAGGGGTATCCCATTCCATGTGGCATCCTGCAGAACAATAAAACTGGAGGGAATTGACTGGTGGGTGATGGCCTGCTGCTCAGATTGAGCTGGGCATCAGTAAGCAGGTGGTGAGCATTGTGCATCCCTTGTTTTGCATATTCTTTTATCATTGCTATTTTTTTTTCCTGTCATATTAAGCTCTCTGTATCTCAACCCCCGAGTTTGACCTTTTTTTTTTTCCCCAATTCCCTCCCCCATTCCATTTTTGCTGAGCGAGCAAGTGGCTGGGTGGTGCTAAGCTACCTGACATGCAGTTCTGTGGTTATGTCAATTTTGGGTATGTGTGGTGAAATAGGAACAGAATTTAGTCTAAATAGGGAGGTTTCTAGCTTGTCTGTGATCTTGATCATTCTTTCACAGACCACATACCCCTGTGAGTGTGCGTCAAATTGCATGTTGGTCCTGTGGTACTTCACAAAAGCACTGGCATGCAGCACCTTGTTAGTGCAGTGTTTCCTAACCGTGATTTGTGGTGATAGCAAGACGTAAGTGATCTACCTGTGCTTTATTTGCAGTTTTCGAGGTGTGGGAGTCACAGTGCAGTGACTGCTGATGGGAATGACTTCTGAATGTGGCAGGAGCTGTGTATGATAAGTGGCTCTGTGATGATACAGTGATCAGCTGTATGAAAACTTGGAGATGGTTTTATACAGATTAGCTCATTGGTAAACTGGCTTTAAAAATGAAAAGGTGACATATTTCTTATTCGTGCGTGGCAGATTTCTGCTAGTGATGACAGGAATGTTGTTAAAGCTTATTAGGAGGTTGCACTTCAGGACGGAACTGATTGTGATTCTTGGTGTTTATAAAAAATGCAGTGATTTTCTTTGGGGCTTATTGTCCATCATAAACTGGTAGGTGTTTAGAGTATGTTGGGTAAATCTCTCTTGTATCATGTTTATCTAATAAAACCAACTGTATGTTCAGCTAAAGGGCATAATAGTGAAGAATATGTATTACTATTAATACTAATCTTCTCTCATCAGTGCTTTCATGCATTTTACTTTCCTTCTGATCGTTGTATGTACATTTTGAAGAATTCTGTGAAATTTCCAAATTTCTCTTAATTTGCATTAGTTGTTCTAATACCCACAGGAGTATCAATTGAACAAAGTTTTGGGTTGTCATTTTGCTAATGGTAAACCCTTATTATAATGTAATCACAGAGAATATTTAGTTAGATAAAGCAAAGACATTTTATTTAAACAATGCTGTCAGTATTGTTGTAGACACATGGGATGGGATATTCAAAAGCAGTGTGAAAACAAAGATAATTTTGACTTTCAATGAGTTTTTACTTTTGGTTAGCTAGGAGTCTTTGGAACCTTGCTCTTCAGAGGTATGGGTATGGTTTCAGCTGTTAGAGGAAATAACAGCTTTCTGTAAGTAGTACTAGCAGTACAGTTAAAGCAGAATGCTAATCACTTAATGCTAATCACTTATTAATTTGTTCTTAGTAATGCACATTTACATTAAATTTTGTGACATTGTACAGTGTCATGCCATTTGCTGAGAATTAAAGTGCAAGATCAGTGCTCAAACTGGTGGCTCTATGCAACAGTAAGCAGGTGTAATACTGAATCACGGGAGAAACTACTTTTCTTAAGATGCATAATCACCTCATGAATGCTGATTTTTGTCAGCATTTGAGGTAGTTCTCTGTAGCCATGCTTTGTTTTCCTGTTCTCCCAGAGAGGTGGTACTGAATGATCCTTATAGTGACATAAGCTCTGTTTCTGCTTCACGCTTCCTCTAAGCCTAAAACACAGCTAAAGAAAAAAACCCAAATAAGGCTATGCTAAGTACCCTCTGCTAGTCTACGGCATAAAGTATTTTCAGAATCAGTGGAGTAGAGAAAAATTTCAGAAAGCGGTTACGGAATCACAGGACAGCTGAGGTGGGAAGGGATGTCTGCAGATAACCTCATCCCCTGTCCTGCTCACAGCGGGCTCAGCCAGAGCAGGCAGATCAAGGCTGTGGTCCAGCTGTGTTCCGGATATCTCAAAGGATGGAGTCTCCATAACCTTGCTGGAAGACCTGTGCCCAGTATTTGGCTACCCTCAGTTTTTTAAAAAAGTAAAAGTTTTTTATTATTTTTAAATAGACTTTTTTTGTTTATATTTTTTAGATTTGTGCCCCTTTCCTCTTGTTTGTTCACTGGATACCAGTGAGAAGAGTTTGGCTCAATATTCTTAACATCTTCCCACCATGTATTTGTACACATGGCTAAGATCTTCCCATAGCCTTCTGTTTCTCAGGCAGAACGGTCCTGGTGCTCTCAGGCTCTTGTGTAATGTGTTCTCCAGTCCCTTCATTGTCTGAACCACTGTGGAGATCTGTATGAGAGACGTCCTGAAGAACAATTCTCACGAATCTCTGGTCAGGGAGAGTAAGTTTCTGTTTGGCAAGAAGTAAGAGAGAGCAAAATGAATTAAAGCCAAAAACTCTATTAATACATTTGGGTGATAAGTATGATAGCAGAACTTTTAAGGGAATTTTAGAAAAAAACAAGCATGGAATGCACTGATCAACTTGAGGTGATTAAAAAATACTGTAAAGATGAGATAGGAGAGCATAGGTGGAAGCCAGAGTACCAAACTGTTTTGGAGATGATAGCACCGGTTGATAATTGAACAGGTGGATTAGGTGGGATGGTCTTGAGAGTTACTGGCAAGAACAAAAGAGAAGGTACAGTCTCAGATGATATTCTGAGAGTTGCGGTGAACAGGAGACCCCAGGATAATCAAACAGAAGCTTGAAGGAGCAGCGATCGGAGGAGAGAGCGATGGAAGATGTTTGGTACAGGCAGCACCTCATGGAGTCTGCAGTGCATAAGAGGGTTGGTGGTCATGTTACGGTGAAGCTAAAAATGCTCTGCACTCAATAAGTGGATAGTTGCCCTCAGGTTGGCTAGTGCCAATGTATCCCTCCCCACCTGTTGTTAAAAGGACTGTCAGAACACTGTACTGTTAATCACAAGTTCATTGAAGTACACTTCTGAATATTGCTGAGGAGAAACTGGAAGTGGCCACATTGTCTCTTCGCTGTTGCTGAGAAAGGTCTGTCAGAAAAGAGTGTTCTTTTTAATGTTTTGTCATGTCTTGGCTGTAGTTTTGGTTCTAGACTGTGGCAGCTCCCTCATGATACTGACCTAAATTTGTTTACTTTTTTGGCTGCTCAGTATTACAGCCACTAGTTTGTATCAGCCTTTTTAGGTTCCGTAGCATTTGGTTATTCCCTCACTGGTATTAGTTGGTAATAAAGTCCTATAGAGGCATTTTAACTGGAGTCTTAGATTGCATTCAGTGTTGATATTTTTACTACCTTAAATCGTAGAAGTTCTGTTTAATCAGTTTGGTGAGTCGTTTGTCTTTCTCTGATTTAAAATTCTAAAAAACTCCTGGAGGGTAAAACATTGCACGGGATTTTGTAAATCTTTACATGTGACTGAATTTGATTTTGAGATAAATCAGGAGACGTCTTTAGAAAGTGCAAATTTATTTAAGAACTTTGCCAGTAGTAAACAACTGTCAACATCATAAATTGTTTTATAAAAAATACTGAGATATTCTAAATTGGTTTTGATGTTGAAAGCAAACTTTTGTGTGATACGTATCAAATATCCATCCTCTCCTTCTTCATTCTAGTTGTCATGGATGATGACGATGATGAATCCTGCCTCCTTGATCTTATTGGGTAAGTTTTCTATAAGCAATTATTGCAGAAGAGTTGGGAATAATAATTTTGCAAAATCATCTTCTAGAAGGTGATTCTATCTCAGTATTATCTGAAAATGAGGTGACTGGCAAAAGAAATGAGCCGATATGATTCGCTTCTTTCATGTGGAGATGTGTATATCACAAAGCCTTCCATTTCAGTGTATACTGGCTAACATTTCACTTGCTGACATTCTCCTCAGGGTGGGCTAGGGAATGTGTCTCCGTGGAGTTTGGATTCTCTTCTCAGCTATTGGTAATATCAGATCAGTGTTGAAGCACATTACTGGGGATGTTGTTACAAACTTCATTGCAAATCACTATTTCTTTTAACAAAAATCTAAAGATCTCAGGTTTTTTGAGTAGTGGAACTAGGTATTTTATTAATACTATGCTTGTATGTTAAAGGGAAAGGTGAAATGATTTTTTCGTATTTATAAATACACATTTGCATCTAAATGTTAAAAAAGAATTGCTCCCTGTACTTTAAGTATTACCTTAAGTAGTACCTTAAGTATTCACAATGAACAAGCATTTATCAGCATTTTGCTCAAAGATACTTGATTTTAGTAAAACTGAGGATTTCCTGTGGGTTGGTGTGTTCTTTTGCCTGTGTGTGGTCCTCCCCTGCCCCCCCATTATATCCATGACAGACTTATTTGGAGTTTTATAATTCTGTAAGGGAATCTAAAAAAATAATTAAGATGGCTGAGTCTTGAGCAAGTTTTTTGTAGATTTTCTGTGTGACGAGTTATCTTCCTTTAGCTCCCGTACATGTCAGTACTCAAGAACAGATAATATGCTGTAGTACGTAGCAGAAGAGACTTGAGCTTTTCGTACATGATATTTTGTTCAAACTCTAGCAGAGTTTGAACAAAACTCAAGTCTGACATCAGTCTTGTAGCAGTTGCTAAATGATCATTTCCAGCTCATACAAGAATTTTTTTACTGTTTTAAGTGTAGTAATAGGCTTTTTTTTACCTTTCTAAAACGTGGAGAACTGCCAGTGAAACCAGTGAGAGCTTTAATTTCAGAAAAAAACAAAATACCACCACAGTGGCTGCTGTAGTTTGAGAGTTGCTCTGTGGATGCTGTAGCAAAAGCACTGCTGTGCAGTGTACTGTTGCACAAGGTTACTGATTGTGGCAATATGAAAACACTTCCTGCTTGAAACATAAAGATGATCCTGGGATAATTAAGTGCCTCTGGCGTGAGGGTGAATCGCGAGGATCCTGGTACAAGATCACAGGTGGTCCAGAACGTGAAGTGCTCTCTATACAGATGAGTGTTTGTGTGAAAAATTACAGTGTTCTTCCTGCTGCTGGCAGAAATAATTGTGTTAAGCACCTAGAAGAATGGAAAACATGTTCTTTTTTTTTTTCATCTGATCTATGATTTGGTAAGTGCCTTTTAAAATTCCTTCCTTACTAAAGACGATATTTAAGGTGATGAAGTGTTCTTAATTTTTAATTGCATTTTTCATGATTGAAACACGGTGAGGGTAATTAGTACTAAATGGCCTGGTTATTTTACTGATAAAACATGTAATCATGATAGAGCCCCATATGAGATCATGAGTTCTGTGCTGTTTAATTCTCGAAATTCAGTGTAATCTACTGTGAAAATGACATTTTCATTTTACAGTATGTGTAACCACTTCAATGTTGTAAATATAATAAGGTCCCTGCCAAGTACTATCTGATATGTCTTTTGTAAACAACTTTGGTAAAAAAAAGAGAAATAGCTTTTGTTTTTGCTTTTAGAAGAGTAGTTGTAAACCTGTAAACCTTGTTCCCTCTTTATTTTTTAGGATGATCAAGCAAGAAGGAGTTGCTTTCAGTGCTTCTAAAAAAATGTTGTATTATTATGCGTTAATCAATAAACATATTTTAAAATAAAAAACCCCTGTCAATTTAGTCTTTATGCTAATGGTCATGTTAGGAAATGCCGTATAATTGTTCTATTAGAATAATCCCATGTAACACAGCCTTTTACTGTTTTTACTTAGACTATATGTGTCTATTAATGTATTTTGTATTTGTTTGAATTCCCAGCACTCATTCTGTCAGACTACATTTTTAATCTGAGTTTTAATCAGCGGTAGTGCTAAGTTAATGAAATATACTGAAAGTTGTAATGTTTAGCCAGTTATGGTTGATTTCACTTGGAAAAGATGCTACATTTTCTCCATGAGGGGACTGTTACTGTGGCAGTCCTAAGTTTTTATTAATGTATGTTAAGGATAGCAGAAAATATGTCAAAGATTCAGGTTTGTAAATACACCATTATTAGAGAATAAGCTAAACAAGGCATTATAGTTTAGCTGTAGAAGAGGTGGTACCTGTTTTAGTTCTTGTGTTATTCAGTGGGAGTATATTCCTTGGGTTTTGTACTGTGTGTTGTCATAAAATACCACATGTTTTAAGAGCATATGAGTAATATCCTCATAAAGGGAAGTAGAGTGCAACTAAGATTTTGTGATCAGCATAGCTTATTGCTTGAAATGCCTTGTTACAATGGCAGCAAGTACAATTTACATCTGAAAATTGTGCTGATATGGATACACAGATCTCAGATTATACAAAGTTTCAACTTTGCATTGGATTCAGTGAAAGAAGTGTATTTTTACTATAAACCTGATTTATATGAATATAACATGTACCTTTGTTAAATTAGCCTCATTAATAGAAAGAACTTCCAAAAAGTGTTAACTTCTTTATCTTTTTTCCCCCCTTTAAGGGACCCACAGGCGCTGAATTATTTTCTACATGGACCTAGTAGTAAATCTGTAAGTAGCATTCCTGTGTATTAGATATAGAAAGCTTCACTGAGTGTATTGTTTCTATAACTATTTCTGTCTTTTACCAGAGCAATGAAGACTTGACTAATGCAGAATATTCTGTAGCCAACTCAAATTCAATTTTCGCCAACTCCAATGTAAGTGGTCTGAAGAGAAATTATGTTTATTGAGATTGCATGGTTCTGTGTGGCTTCACTTGGCCTTTATAAAACTGAATGAAGTAGATGGGGGTTTTGACCCTTTTCCTATGAAAATTCTGAATACTAACTTAGAACTGCCCCCCCACCCCACCCCCCCNTTTGGTGGGGAATTAATTAAAAATACTGCACTGTTGGGACATATTTTGTAAATATGTAAACCAGCTTGCGGAGCGGTGAAAATGCTCTCTGGTGTAGCTCCCTCCAGTAAGCTGAACTTGCAGCTTTAGTGACTGTAGATTTAGTAATGCTCAAATACAGACCTGAAAAGTTAGTCATGCATACATTTCCTGTGTATGTTAAGATGGGTTTCTTTTCTTGTTTTAAGTAGAATCCGAGCTGGCAATTTTTTGAAATTAAGGATTATTTTTCCCCTTTTTTTATTTTGGACTGAGTAGCAAGCTTAGGTTGTTTCCTTCCTGTAACTTCTGTGGTAGGGAAGTCACTGTAAATTCGTTAGGTGTTGCAAGGAGCCTTCAATGTTCTTTCTTGCCAGGAATGTATTGCAGCCCTGGACCAAGTGTCACACAGTGAGGTTGTGGAATCCGAATCCTTGGTGTTAAAGCCAAGGCTGATCTGCTCTAATGTTAGCAGAGTCCTGCTTTGAGTAGAAGTTTGGACTGGATGATCTAGGGATATCCCTTCTGACCCACATTTCTTTGATTTCATTGCTGTGTCTTTAAAAAAAACCAACTGAGTTCTTAATCCCACAGTTATATGAATACACAGAGTAGGATTTTCTCGGTAATTCCTTTTTCTGTTGTACTGTTATCTTGACTCTTGTGTGTTTGTCCCATGTTCATAACAGATACATGGATATACTTGTAGGTGTGTAAGGACCTTAAATAATTAGCATAAGTAAATTCTAAAAGCTGTGTATCTGTGTGTGGAGAACTAGTGACTCTCCTGTAGGCACAGTGTCGGAATGTGAAGTGTTTGCTCTGTCCTCCCCCTTTCAACATAGTTATTAAATATTGTGGAAGGAACATATGTTGAGTGACAGTTCTTTCTCCAGACAAGCTGGTTGAGATAATGGTGAGGGAGTAGAGTACCAACTGTAATAGGGTGTGCCCAATTTTCAGTTCATCAGGAGCTGTGGTTTCAACTTGGTACCAGGCTTGCCATTAGCAGACAGCAGCTCCCTGTAGGCAGCATTGGCAGAGGTGGGTTTTGAGGACTCATCCTAAGAAGAACAAGGTTGAGGGAGAAGAGGGTGACATAGGACATGCAGTTGTCATAGCCAAGACTTCCTAGTTGTTTGTAGACATTCTTCTGATAAGCATGTGTGGGTGTGCAGGAGTCAGGTGTTTCTGGTGTATTTTCAGAAAGTGAGTTTTTGGAGTAATTTTGAGAGGAAGTGGAAGATTCTGGGTGACGTGGATTTGTTGCATAGGGAGAGCAGTTGGAGGAAACAAAAATATTTGGAGAAAGCTGAGAGCTTTCTGGTATATGAAATTAGGGGAGTAGGTAATCTAGAAAGCAGGTAGTCAGAGGAGCAGGGATTCCTAGTGTATATTCCTAGGATGACACACTACATTTTCATTCTCAGCACTTGATCCTCTCCTGCTCTGTTCTCATCCTTTTAGATCTTTGTGATGAATACCAATGTCATCTTCTCTTCCCTCCTTTCTGTGAGAGCCCTGGGCTGACCTAAGTGACAAATGATTTGATTACAAATAGATATTCTTACAAATTACAAATAGAGAATGTCTTGTGAAGGAACAAGTGTTATCTAAAATATAAATACAAACAGATTTCACAGTCCTTGCTTTTCATATGGAATACCCAAAAAGTTAAAGGCTTCTGAATTTTTTTGTCATTAAAGTTTTTGCAGATACTGAAAGTTCTGTCTTTGTATGTATTCAGAATTGCTACCATGAAGTAGGATTGACTGTCTTGATGCCGTCTCATGCCTTTCAGTGGCAGAGTTTACAAATTCAGTGTCAAGGGTTCAGTGCCTCAGCGGGTAAGCATGCTCAGCCAACACCTAACACAAGCAAGATTAAGTTCCTCCTGCCTGAAGGACAAGAAAGCACTGTCCACTTTTCCCACACTCTTACACTACCCCCACTTCCCATCCCCTCCTTCCCCAAGTTGAATGATTCCATTCCAGCTCTGCTGATTCCAGGTTGGTTTCCTGTGGCGGTTGGCACTGTGTGTTACAACCCTCCTGAGAGGGTTCCTTAGCCATTGCTGTATTACCTGGGTTGTACTGGTGACTGCTTCCATTATCCTATTACGCTATGGTAGGACAGCTTAAGAGAGCAGAATATTCATGGAGAGAGTGAGAATAAGACTCTTGTTGGTAAGCAGAGGCATTAATGTCTTGTTGGAATTAGCCCGGTGTTCTGCATGGCTTTTCTGAATCAGGACAGCAGTGATTCAGATGCTGACTTTGAAGGGCCCTTGTTCCACTTCGTGCACATAAAATTGTTTTTGGATGTTAAATAGTCGTGGTGAAGGAAGTGAAATTTGGGAGTATCTATTCCAGTGGGAGACTTTCAAGCTATGAATCTTGATTGCATATAATATTATTTATTATTGTTATTATTGGTAGTAGTAATAGTTGTATTGTTAGTACAACTAACTGGAACTTTTTAAGTTACGCGGTCATTAAAGATTTCAGATTGGTCGTTGTACCTGCAGACAAATTACAGATACAATAGGGAATTCTCCTCAACAACCTGACAGTTAAAAGCCCTAATAATGCTCTAGTTAGTGGTTCCTTTTTTGCTTTGCCTGATGGTAGCTAGGTACAGTTGAGGATCTGAGCTTTAGGTGTTCATGAGATGCAGACATGAAGACGTTTAAGCACTAGTTTAAGTCCTCTGGTAGTTTTATAATTGTAATCTGAAAATATTTTATTTAATCTTAAGAACAATCCTTTAATATTTCAAAACATCAGCGAAGTGTCAAAAAACACACAGGCTGTTTCAGAAACAGATTGGGGTAAAATTCTGAATAAATATGCTTGGGGAACTGAAGTTAGGGTGGGGACGTTTATTGCATGTGATAATTATGGCTTGCAGCATCTTCACACTGTTTACATGAGGTGAAAACAAGCGTCTATGACCTTCAAGGAGTGAAGGCTTAGAGTATGAATGTGACTGATAATTGCACACCCACAGTTTGCATTTATCCTGACCTAAAAAGCTGCTGGATGTTGTTTTTGAATGGCTGAGATATAATTATGCAATGTAGAAAGACGTACTCTGCCCAAGTTGAAACTATTGCAAGTATTATGCATTTAAACTGTCATTCCTCCTGGAGAAACCTGATACTTGTATTGTCTAGAGTTTCTGGACAGAATTTTGTTTTAGGAAAATCTTAAACACAGTAGATAAGAGTAAATAGGTTCTGATTTTCTTTATCACAGTGTTTATGGATGTACATTGCAAGGATTTTTTCATTAAAGCCACTTAATATTTGTGGTAGTTTCAGTGTTTATAGTTCTCAATAATCGTTTTAGTAGCGTAAACCACAAAGTCTGTAGCACTGCTTTTCTTACTGCTTTGTTTCTAAAATTTTTCTTAAACAAAGAATTAGAATAATTCCTTCTTAACTTTATGAAATGGTCACTAGCTTACACTGAGTGATTAAAGAAATGCTGATGGGATTTTGGAGAGGGATGTCATTTGCTAGAAGTCAGTGAAAGAGAAGCTTTCTCTGTCCTTTTCCCTGCTACTACTGCTGCTACTAAAGCCTTGCCTGAAATTGAATTACAGCAGAGGTGTTTTCACTCCTCCTTTGCTTTATCCTTTTGTCTGTACAATGGTCAGATTGAGGAAGGGAAAATGGTACTTGAAGAGCCTTTCAAATCCTCTTGAAACAGTGCAGCTGCAGAGCTAGCTGCTGTGGAATTGGGAGATTTGAGATGGGAAATGAGAGTAGTGCTCCAGCAGTCTGTTTGAGGGCACTGGTGAGATGTCAGTGATATATGTGTTTGTGCCGGCCCGCTGTGTGGGATGAACATCACCTTATATGTGTGATGTGAAGAGTGGAATTTTGTGTAGAAAGTTTGCTTGCATGAAAAAAAGAAGAGAAAATGAGGTAGATATTGAAGTTTATGAAAACTGTTTATTTCTTGTTTTGCATTTCAGAGCACTGATCCTAAGTCGTCTGTAAAAGGTGTAAGTGGTCAGCTTGGAGAGGGGCCTAGTGATGGACTGCAGCTGTCCAGTAGCCTTCAGTTTCTTGAAGATGAACTTGTATCGTCTCCTTTGCCTGATCTTACTGAGGATCAGCCTTTTGATATTCTTCAGAAGTCCTTGCAGGAGGCCAATATTACTGAACAGACTTTGGCAGAAGAGGCATATTTGGATGCCAGTGTAGGTTCTAGCCAACAGTTTGCACAAGCTCAGCTTCATCCTTCTTCATCAGCATCCTTTACTCAGGCTTCTAATGTTTCTAATTACTCAGGTCAGACGTTGCAACCTATAGGAGTTACTCAAGTGGTACAGCAACCTGTTGGAGCATCTTTTGCAAGCAATACAGTCGGTGTGCAGCATGGCTTTATGCAACATGTCGGAATTAGTGTTCCCAGCCAGCATTTGTCTAATAGCAGCCAGATCAGTGGTTCTGGGCAGATACAGCTAATTGGTTCATTTAGTAATCAACCTTCCATGATGACCATTAATAACCTCGATGGATCTCAGATAATATTGAAAGGCAATGGTCAGCAAACACCTGCAAACATGAGTAGTGGCCTCTTGGTTCACAGACAAACTCCAAATGGGAACTCGCTGTTCAGTAACTCAAATTCAAGTCCAGTAGCACAACCTGTAACTGTTCCATTTAACAGCACAAATTTTCAGACTTCGTTGCCTGTCCACAATATCATCATTCAAAGGGGTTTGGCACCAAACTCTAACAAAGTTCCTATTAATATCCAACCAAAGCCGATTCAGATGGGTCAGCAGACTGCTTACAATGTGAATAACTTGGGAATACAGCAACATCATGTACAGCAAGGGATTCCGTTTGCTTCTGCAAACTCACCTCAAAGTTCAGTAGTAGGTCCTCATATGTCTGTTAATATTGTTAATCAACAAAATACAAGAAAATCCGTTACACCTCAGACAGTTAGCAATGCTGGAGGTAGTATTGTTATCCATTCTCCAATGGGACAGCCTCACGCATCTCAGAACCAATTTCTCATACCCACAAGTTTGTCTGTTAATTCTAATTCAGTTCATCATGTCCAGGCCATAAATGGACAACTTCTTCAGACTCAGCCTTCCCAATTGGTTCCTGGCCAAGTGTCTGCTGAGCATGTAATGCTCAACAGGAACTCTACAAACATGTTAAGAGCCAACCAGTCGTATTCAGGACAGATGCTGAATAATCAGAACACAGCTGTTCAGCTTGTTTCTGGCCAGACATTCACAGCTCCTGGAAACCAAGTTATAGTAAATCATGGAACGTCACAAGTTGTTGGTGGTCAGGTGCCACTGCAGCAGGCGTCACCAACGGTGTTGCATTTGTCACCCAGTCAAGCTAATGTTTCTCAAGGTAGATCGAGTTTCACTGCGATGTCGCCCGGGCAGTCCACAGTCTCAAACATGTCAGCTTCTAACAGATTTGCCGTTGCAAGTTCTTCTGGTTCAGTACATCCTAGCTTGGGACCATCAGTTCAGTCTGTTGCATCAGGAGGAAACTTTACAGGAGATCAGCTCATACAGAACAGAACTCAAGTTCCTGTCAGTGCGTCGCATCGTCTTCCAGCATCCTCTTCCAAATCCGTCAGCACCTTCAGTCACACATCTGGTGGAGTAACACAACAACAGTTTCCCTTTGGGCAGGTATGAAAGCTGCTTGAGAGTGTAGCCAAAGAAATGCTTCTAAGCTATGCTTAAATCTGGTTAGCAAAGTTTAATGTTGCTGTTAATACAGAGAACACTAATTTTGCTGGTTTGTATTGTTCCAAATACTGTGGAGCTGCTGAAAACTACTGTAACCCAGAGACATAATTTTACTTGGTATTTTCTAACTCTGTTACTGAGGGAATGACTCTGCCACTTCGATTAATTCAAAAGATTTGGTGATTTGTAGTAATATTTTCAGAAGTGCTTAGCATTGCTCTATTTCTGCTCCTGTTTAAAGGAGTGGGCACTGTAAAGTTACACAACTGTGAGCTCTTCTGAAAACCTTACTATAGGCTACATGTAGAGGCTCAGGTACATTCTTAGCACTTAAGGTGCTAAGGTCTTTTGATCTCACTAAAATGTATGTGTTTTTCGAGGTTTGACATCTTCAAATTAAAGATGAAAAGGTGTCTTGGGCTTTTTTATTGTTTTTTGCTATTTGCAATTATTGGCATTTTTCCTACTGTGTTGTGTGTCTGAAGCAGTTAGAAGTTTTCAAATTTGAAGCAAAGGCAAGAAGTGTTTCTGAGAATCCTAAAAAAAAAATATCTTTTAAAGCAGTTTGTAAAAGCATAACATTAAAAAAAAATTGCTTTAAGAAGTCTACTTAGTAATAATTTAAAAAAAAATACAAATTTACTTTTAGGGTGAGAAGTGGTCTCTTTTTTCCAGTAGATACAGCTACGGTATATATTCAATTCAAATTCATATGTCTTCGTAAGAGAGCTTCCAAATTGTCAAAAGCTGGGGAAAAAAAAAAGTTCTAAAGTGAACTGCCAGTATTTAACTCAGTGACTTCTCCCACGATTAGCAATGAGTTATTTCACATCTGTCCCTTTTTCTGATTTTGTTTGTTTTTTGTTGGTCATTTTAACATACTGATAACTGTCTCAGAATGCATTTGCACTAATTATTTTATTTTTTTTTTTTCCCAGAGGTCTAATAGTTGTGGGGTTTTTTGAACAAAACCAAAATCTGCAATGAAATAATGTCTTAGAAAATAAGGTGTATTTAAAAAATAAGGACAAACATGTTGTAAAACCACATTTGTAGTCTTTGCCAAAACTGCTAGTGCAGGTTGTTACATTTTGTAATTTGAGACTTGTCTGACTTTCTCTTCATGAGTCTACATCTTCCTGTTTGTAGGTTATGTGCTGGGTCAGTGATTTTCAGCAGTTATGAAAGCATAATATTTCTTATTGCTATAAAGTTCATTTTGTTTTCTTGCTGGAATTTCAGAGCTGAAAATGGGAACTGCAGAGAACAAATGCCACTGTTTGCCAGAATCTTTTTAGTTTGTTTGTTCTTCCATTTTAAACATTATACTGTGTGATAAACCATGTATCATTTGAGTTGCTGAACAGTGGATGTTTTGTTCCACTGTGGTTTTTTTTGTTGTTGTGAAAGCAACTTTGTCATCTTGCAGTTTTAGGACTCTTGTAGTGGTAAATTGGGGGTCTTGTAGAATGTAACTGGTATGTATTTGTGCTGTTAGTGCAATTTCTATTCCTCTTTGATTTACTTGGAGAAATTGAGATGTCTGAAATTTCACCACTGATGAGTTTGAGATTTAAAAAGTATATACATAGATGAATTTTAGATGCCTTTTCCTTCTGTTTCTTAAAGTTTCCAGTAAATATTTCACTGTGATTTTTTTTTAATATTTTTTAATTTATTTTCTGTATGTGGCACAGAAAAAGGCTGTGAACCAGACATCACCAGTTTCTGCATCGAAGACACAGGATAATTTGAGACAGCCTCAGCTTACAAGTCTTCTGAGCAACACACTATCAGGTCAACTAAGGTCTTTTTAACATAATTTTCTTAATTTTCTCCAGCAACAGAGATTCGTTCTTCAGTGTGTCAGACTTAAACTGATGGATCATGCTGATAGGGTCCTAAAGGTTGTTGGAATTTAATTTTTAGAAGAATGCAAGCTAATTTTTTCAGTATTGAATGTGTGCTTTGATTTTTTTCCCCAAGCATGGTTCATTTTCTAGAGTGAAAAGTTGAGTCTCCACAATTAGCAGCTACTTCTCCCCTCTATAAAATCCAAAATTTGTACCTTCTTTCATTTTTCTTTTTTTTTTTTTTTTCATTTTGGGAAAGTAGAAATAAGTAATTTTCCAAATACAGACACCTGCTAAAATTCTGTGAAACTTCTAGATTCTCTGTTGTGATGGCTGCTTCAGATGCAGAGGGAAGAAAAATAGTAATTACAAGGTTTTGTGCAAGCTGTCATCACTCACTTTGGTTTTTAATGTACCACTTTCAGATGGAATAGTTAATGCAGATGGAATAGTTAATGCAGATGGAATAGTTAATGGGCTTTTCAAGCATCATCATCCTGCTAAAAGAACAAGACCAGTATGTTCAAGTCAAATAGAAAAATTCAGTAACCTTCCTGTTTTCTTTGTACATACTTAACTCTTTTGAATAAGGTCCTGTACTCTACCTTGCTTTTTTTGTTTTCCTTGTGTACTGTTACGTGTGAGCTGCCCAGTAGTTCTTTACAATTAGCATGATATGTTGAGTGTTTTTTGGGGAGAAAAAACCCAATAAATTCTTATTTGTTTTGATTGTGATGTAGCATGACTGATGAGATGCCGTTTGAATTATGGAACAAGGCAGTTGGAGGAAATCTGCCTATCTAAAAAATACAGGGGAAAAAAATATGCTTGCTGTTTAAATACTTTGAGGAGCTCTCGAAAAATTTGGTTTATATGCTTGAGGAAGGGTTAGTATTGAAAATATTGATAAAATTTACTGTATAATTTTCAGTAAATTGTTGGGACACTAAACTTAGGATACTTGATTTTCTTCTTGTCTTGCAGTACTATGGTAGGGAGTGATTTGTATCTGAGGATTTTTGTAGTTTGCAGCACAAAATATCAGTCCTGTTTCATTTTGTGTGAGCTGGTTTCTCCACAGGTTAGTTGCACTAATGCTTTTAAGCATGTAAGACATATCCTTCCTAAAAACTTAAGTAAAATTATTAGGATAGGTACATGAAATTATTCTCGCTTAGGATAACAGAGTCTTTTTAACATTTTATTATAGGACAGGACTCTGGAGGAAAAATCATACAGCAGTCTCTAGGAACAGTACAACCACAAGAAAAAGTGATAGGATCAGCATCAGTTCAACAGAATATACAGGTACTTCTATTTATATGTTTCCCTGTCTGTCCTGATTTCAGTTGGGATAGAGTTAAATTTCTTCTTAGTAGTGGGTACAGTGCTGTGTTTTGGATTTAGGATGAGAATCATGTTGATAACACACCGTTGTTTTAGTTGTTGAGCAGTGCTTACTCAGTAAGTCAATGTCCCATGCGGTGCCAGTGAGGAGGTGCACAAGAAGCTGGGAGGGTGCAGAGCCCAGACAACTGACCCAAATTGGCCAAAGGGATATTCCATGCTATAGAACATTGTGTTCAGTATAAAAATGGAGGAATTGGCTGTGAGCTGTTGATCACTGCTTGGGGGTGGGATGGAGTGCTGAACAATTGTATTGTGCATCACTTGTTTCTCCTGAGTTTAATTCGCCTCTTTTTCTCTCTTTCATTACAATTTTGTTGTAATTATTATTTTACTTTGTTTCCATTATTAAACTGTTCTTCTCAACCCACAAGGTTTACTTTTTTTCTAACTCTCCTCCCCACTGGGGTGGGGGAAGGGAGTGACAAAGCAAGCTAGGAATCCTTGCAAGGGTTTTTTTGGAGTATGTGAATATCATCATCTGAGAAATGCAGAGACAGTTTGTGAGAGCAAATTTATTTGGAAAAGTTTTTAGTTTTACCTTTCCTCCTTTTCAGCTGCTAAATTTGGTAATCTCTTTCCTAGTGAAGCATGTATATGCACTACAGTGGAATTTGCCTACAAACAGCATTGCAGAACTTTGATTTACCTGACTTCCCTGTTTTGTTGATACAGTTTTGTTGATCCTATTAAAAGAGGAGATAGTTGAAAGCGTTTATAGTTATGTGGTGTTTATAGTTAGTAGTGGTGATAAATGACAGAAATACATACTGATAGGCTTTGCAAAGGAGGAGATATATTGTAATTTGTCTTTTATTTTGAACTTAGGTGGATGGTCATGTAGTTGGACAGAAAAGGCCTGCTGCTAAACAGTTAACTAAAGGAGCTTTGTAAGTCATTCTTTCTTTGTAATTTTATTGCAGAAACCTAAATTTTTTAGTTTTTGTCAGTGTAAAAACTACTGTACAGTATTGTTAATTATATATAATTATTTTTTGTTGTAGTATTCTACAACAATTACAGAAGGATCAGGTACATGCTGTGACACCAGATAAAAGTCGGTTCAGATCATTAAATGATGCAGTTCAAAGACTCCTTTCATACCATGTGTGCCAGGGATCACTGCCAACAGAAGAAGACTTAAGAAAAGGTAATTTTCTTTTTAAAAATTGGCAGTAAGTTTGTAATCAGTGTATTGTGAGGATTCTTAATGTAAATCAGACCAATAAGAAAAGGAATATTTTAAAATTTGTGCAGGTTACTGAAGAACAGTGTTTGAAAGTATACTTTGTCTTTCTAGTGGACAGTGAATTTGAATCTGTAGCCACACAGCTTCTGAAGAGGACACAGGCTATGCTGAACAAATACAGATGTTTGCTTATAGAAGATGCAATGGTAAGGTGCATTTTTCAGTATATGCACACGTCTTAAAGTCAGTGCATTGGGTTGAGTTTGTATCTCACATACTGCCTAAGCAAGGGTGCTGTTAACTGGTAAGTTCCATAGGCATTGAAGGCACATGAACTTCTGCTTTTTGTTTCTTTGAGAGTGATTTCTCTGTATTTCTGTTGCTGTTGGAGTGTGAAATAATGTTGAAAATGTCCATTTAGAGGTCTCCAGCCATGTTATAATTGGAGCCAAATCATATTCCGATTTAGGAATCCATTGTTTGTCCTTAAAAGCTAGATGGAATCTCATATTTTCATCAGAAATGCTTCTGATTTAAGTGCTTACACAATCCCAGGTATGAGGTAAAATAAAATGGACAAAGTTACTTTAAGAATGCATTTTACAAGGATCAGGAAATGTCATTGTGGCCTCAGACATGCTAGTTTTGGAGCCTGGAAGAGTTTTGAGTTTGAGTATAATAGACATTTATATCACTCTGCCTTAGAGTCAGGAATACAGACTATAAATGTTGGAATAAATACAGTTTTGGAATCTGTCAGTTCCATTAAAAAAACCCCTAACCATCAAATATTTGCAAGTATTTGCAGGTGCAAAGAGGGGAAGGAGTTTGAAATTTGTTCTTTTAGCATTTGGTGTGTTGTATGGTAAATACCATTTGAAGGGGTTATTTCACGTATTTCACATATCATTCCGATTTGAAACTAGTTGCCTGTGTTGTGACTTAGTACAGTGAACTTTCTTCCATGATGGATGGATCCAGCTGCGTGAAGGCACTGTCAGCGAAATAAAACCCAGCACCAGCTAGTTATAAGGATGGAAGAGAAGTGTAGAAAAGATGATAGGGTGGTCCCATTGCAAGGTTTTTTTCTGGTCGGCTCTCTAAAAGAGAAAGATACTCTATGATGTAAAAAAATTGTGGTATACAGTAATGAATGTACTCAGTGCTGAAAAAGCACAATTTTTATGACTGGAATAGTAATTCTCTGTTTTAGAATCTTTACCAAATAAAATTTTCCATAAAATGTGAGTAATACTTTATGATTAAGTTTCAGTAGTGGTTGGGTCAGAGTCGAGATTGTTGAACTGTGAATATTGTTCACAAATATGTAATGAAAGATACTTCTTTTTCTCTGAAGAGTAACTAAGCTGTATATGTTTTGATATGGTACCAACATATAAGTCACCAC
Organism: Pachyramphus minor; assembly: GCA_013397135.1. Classification (NCBI taxonomy): domain Eukaryota; kingdom Metazoa; phylum Chordata; class Aves; order Passeriformes; family Tyrannidae; genus Pachyramphus; species Pachyramphus minor. The sequence goes on from VYXB01006395.1 coordinate 987,531, forward strand.
AGAGATTTTTTTTTTCCTTCTCCTGCAGCGGATAAATCCCTCTGCAGAAATGGTTATGATTGATAGGATGTTTAACCAGGAAGAAAGGGCTTCTCTGACCCGGGATAAGCGTCTTGCACTCGTGGATCCTGGTAAGTAATGCTTAGCTTCTAAATTAAGTGTGGAGTGTTTAAAAATAGTTGTGACCACAGTGGGGCACTGATTGCTGTGGATTGCAGTTGCAAGATAACTTTTCATAACTCCAGAATTCAACAATCTAGAGACAGTGTGAGGTTGAAGCAGTTATTTTTGGGGAAAAAAAAAAAAATTGACCTGTTTGGCAGAGAAATATTTCTGTGTTTCTTTTGACAATAGTCATGACTTCTGCATGGTGTCAGTGCTAGCAGGGAAGAAATCTGTGAGTTTCTTGCTGCCAGAAAGAACACCACTATATGAAGCACGGATGCTCGTGCTCATCTTAATGAAGTGTAGCTTTTGGAGTGTCATGGCCACTTAAATGGCAGCCTTTTTTAACCAGAATGTTGTTGAACATAGCACCTAGAAACACATTATTTGTGTAAGATAGCAGCTACTATTTGTTGAAAGGTTCTGCATATTTTAAAAGATGTCCACAGGATGTATTGTAGAAAGTATTGGTCTTCCAGAGACCATATTTGCATATTGAGAATGCAGGGAAGAGCCCTTAATCTGGTTTTACAGTGCACACACGTGCGTAGTCTGCTGATTACTTTGGTGATCATCTCTTGCACTGTATGCAGCAGAACACTTAAGCATATGAACATCTCCTGAAGACCCAAATCTGTAGGCTGTGGATGTTATTTGAATTTTAGTACTCAGAAGCTATATTGGAGTGTCAGTTGTTTTTGTGTGTAGGTAATTTTAGTAAAATATTGCTACTTAATTTTCAGATGGTTATCAGGCCGATTTTTGTTGTTCTGCCAAACAACTTGAGAAAACAGCTGAAGAAGCACAGTCCAGCAAAAGCGACCATCAGTGTAGCAAAACATTACCTTCTCGAAGTCTGAGTACCAAAACCCAAGCAAGAGACCGACCAAAATCCAGCTCAGCAGAGTCCACAAATCACAGTAAACTTCCTCTAGTGCCTAACAACATTCTAACACCACAAGAAGGAAAAGCTTCTACTAAAAAATCGGAGAGCCTCACTAAAGCTTTAAAGTTTGAAAAAGCTAATTGTTCTTCTGAGAGCCAGTATGTGGCCCTTTCTGAAGAAAGGATGACTGGGAAAGACCTTGCCAAGTCCACTGAGAATTCTTCGAGTTCTGAAGACTTGTCAAAAGCTGTGTCAAGAGGCAGTCATGGGACACAGAATAAGATATCAAGGAACACAGTTCAATCTTTCTCAAAGGTAACGTGTAATAATTCTCTTCAAGACAAAACTCTGAGGAGCTCTCCAAAGAATGAGGTTTTGCATCCTGATAACAGGAAAGGCTCTGGTGAACCCCAGCAAGACTTACTGCTCAGTAAGAGTTTAGAAACAACATTTAAAAACATCTTGGAACTTAAAAAAGCTGGGAGACAGCCACAAAATGAGGCGGCAAGTAGCGGCTCCGTTGAATTAGAATTTCCCAATTTTTCACCTATTGCTTCACAAGAGAACTGCCTGGAAAAATTTATTCCAGACCACAGTGAAAGTGTTGTAGAAACTGACTCTATTTTAGAAGCAGCTGTAAATAGTATCTTAGAGTGTTAATAGTTACAGTACCATGGACAAGTTATGTTTCTCTTAGCAGAAGCAAATGTGAATGACACCACAAGTACAGCCTGACATGCATTTAAGGTTAACCTTTCTAAACTAGATTCTGTTCTGTGTTTGAGAGCAATACTCATTGTGGTTACAGTGAGATATCCAAGTAAAGTTAATCCTTGTTAGAATGCAGTCTGTTAGGGCCTTACTGTTTCAAGTATTATTATGATAGTGCTTTTAATCGAGCAGTGCTGCAACGTAACAAGGTTGCAGGTTGTTAGGCCCTATATAATACAGTAATATACTGACAATCACAGTCATTTGAAAGGATATATTTATTAAGAAAATGTTTTTAAAGAGTGATGGAAGCAACAATTCTCCCCTACCCTCTCTTCCACAAATCATCAAATTTTTAGTTTTTTTCTGGAAAACCCACTGTACCTCTATTCAGAAGTGATTATTTGCTTTGTTAATGAATCTGTATTCTAGGATTCTTGAGTTGGAAAGAAATCATCAGTGTGTTTACAAGGCTTCATAATTTAAACTTTAAGTGCTTTTCTATTGCTTTCTGAGCAGAAACTAGTACTTGATGATATATTTGTAGTGGGTAACTTTAGTCTGTGGGATGATATTATATGATCTTAGTCACAGTGGCATGATATGAAGTAATAAATGCTTGACTAAGGAAGGTAGAATGGAAGCCAGTAAATGGCAAAGTGTACAGGATGAGGCCATGATAGAGCCATGAATTTATATATATAATACATATATATGTTAACTCTTGAGGAAAAGATTTTGCATTTTATAATTGGATGTAGTCAGCCTTGAGTCTTTCTGAAGTGGTATAAAT
>VYXB01006395.1:999323-1033494 GCA_013397135.1 Pachyramphus minor
AACGAAACCAAAAAACAACATAGCAAAAAGAGAGTTGAGAGACTGGAAATTCTAAACCCACAGAAACCTTTTTTAAAGGTACCAGGTAAAGTGGAACCTGACAAAACAGTAGCTGATGAAGAGAAGATAAATCCAATACTGTCCCGTAAACTTGAAAGGAGAATAAGATGAAACAAAGATAAGCATCAAGTGAGGTAAAACCACTTTTATTAAGAATATAACTGTTCTAGAATAGTAACAGAGTTACTGTCTTGTATAATAACAATGGTATTTATTAGTACAAAATTTTGAAATCTAGAGCACAATGAGATGAAAAACCCCACCTTTTTTGGGTGATTGATTAAGGAGACTGTTCATACTTTTTAATGTTAAAACAATTCATAAGTGATATAACTTCCAAGGTAGTTTAAGATCTGATAATTCCTTCTCCGTAGTGATCTCTAAGTTGCTTCTCTGAATCTCTTGTTTATTTAATGACATTCTATATTAATAAAACAGAAGGAAGTTTTTAAAACACTTATGATAGACCAGATGGAATGGTAAATTATTTTTAAAAATTCTAGAGCTTTCTGAGCTGGGAAAGGGATATTTTTATGGATTTAAATGTTCTGTATTTTATCGGTTCTTGGCAGCTGCGGTTTGCAAATCAGTTTCCCGATTCTCCACGAGGTGGAGAAAGCAGCTTATGCTTCGGGTTGCGGCGTGGGGAAGGGGCTGCGGGGCGGCTTGAGGGGTTCCTGCTGCCCTCCTTTCCCCTTGTCAACCCCCGCACCCTCGGACTACGTGGAAGGAAGCCGCAAAAACAGGCTCTGAAGCGTTTCTTGCTGTTTGCTCCTTTTAAGAACGACAGTGGAGATTTCAATGTTATGATTCATCGGAAGGTCTTTAAGGGCTGCATAAAATAATGGAATGTGATGAGTTGGAAGGGACCCACAAGGATCATTGAGTCCAACTCCTGGCCCTGCACAGGACAGCCCCAAGAATCACACCATGTCCCTGAGAGCATTGTCCAAACATGAAGGATGCTGACATGATTGTGTCTGCTTCTCCACTGGAGAAGCTTAGTCCCACAGCTGTGTGCTGCCTGTCCTGTGGTCATACCCCAACGGGCTGGCAGATAAACCTGGTTCTCTGAGGTTCAGTGTGCTGCAGTGTATTCAGCTGTAGAAGTCTACTTCACTGGTGTATATAAAACTGGTGTTCTTTATAGAACTGCTAGTGTCTGTAATTAAAAATATTGTAACTTGTATTAGTTTTCTGCTAAGGATTCCTATTTGTGAACAGTGTTTCAGGTTTTCTGTTGACTGTGGTGGGATTTGGAAGGACTTACCTTGCAAAATTATCCCCAAGATTGTCTGTCTCAGAGTCCTCTGTTTTTAGTCTTTGCAGCTCGTAAAAATCAAACCCCATTTAGTTTGCAATTTCTTTTCCTTGTCTTAAACGCTATCACCTGATTGATTTTTATTTTTGGCCTATGCTGAAACAGGCCAGCCCAAAATAAAAAATATTGGTTGGTTTCAAAGATCAATTCAGTGCATTTCTGTTAAAAACCAAAAATCTCTGTTAATAGTCATATGAATGACACAACGCTGCTTCTGTTTTAGCTGATCCTCTTAAGGCAGATCATGTGAGTTACTTTTCAAGGCGTTAAAGTGTGTTTGCAGGGGTGCTAAGGTTGTTTCAGCACTGCATGGGGCTAACTCAATTGTATCAAGATAAAAAGCCATTGGAATGTGATGTTAGTAAGGTGATTTGCAATAAGTGAACACAGGAGTAGAACTGAAGACTGGAATAGTGAATTGCTTGGAAAGAAGGCTGGACAGGCATCTTTAGGAGCCATTTCATCCTCAATACGTTATCCTCTGTGCCTATACTGTTCTTGGCAGAAGTCTGTCCTAGTTTGCCATTGTGAGCTTACAAAAAAGGCTGTTTTGCTTCCCTTTAGCCCCAAGTTTTTCTGTGAGCTGCTTGCTTCTGTTCCCACAAGCATTGTGTTGCAATAAATGAAGCATCTATGAGCTGCAGTGTGAGGTTAAAAAGAAGTGGGAGGTGAGGGAGGTGCAGACTTCATAAATGGTGTTGCATCAGGGAAAATGTCCATGAACATGTTCTTTAATGTACCAAGAAGTGTATTTTATTGTGATCCCAGTAAAGTGTATTTTACTGTGATCCCTGGGGGCAGGGGCAGATGTTTGGTTAGTTTAGTTGATACTTGTATTTCCCCCACCCCCGCCCTTTATTGGTATTATTTGTGCCAGTTCCTTGTCCCTGCCAATGGCAGGGGGGGTTGGAACTATATCGTCTATAATGTCCCTTCCAACCTTTAACATTCGATGATAACAATATTTTTTTGGCCAAAATACATGAGGGCTGCTTCCAGCATAACTTCATCAGTTAAAGCCATAATTTCTTCTTGCTTCTGAGAGAAATACCTGTGATAGTAACTCATCTAGCTCATAGCCTGGACTTTGAAATTTCTAACAGCTTGGTTGTGTGATCTGTACTTCAGGTGAGGTTTGGTCTCTCCTCCTTTACATATGTTAACTTGGGACAAGCTAAATAATGTTAACATAACATAAACTTTTCCGAAAGAGGTTCACAGGAGTCAAACTTTGCCAACTTCTGTGACAGCTAAAAGAATATATTTTGTTACTGAAAACTCAGTTGATTAGTGGCAATCTGTTAGTGTGGTAAATCAGTCAGATGACCAAGCCCCAATTCCTCTTGAGAGGCTTAAAATTCAGGTGACCACAGGTAATAGAATCTTAGCTTGAACACAAATAATTCTGCTTTGGTAATATGGCAATTTAGTGGTAGTGTGCTTTCTCTGGGTGGAGGGTTAAGTATAGGGGAACACTCTCCAAACCTGAAGAAAAACACATTTATTCTGAAGTATGTAAACTTGGCCAGAGATACTTTATCTCTGGAGCTGGGCTAAATAATGTGAGTTATCTGTCCTCAAAGGGGCAAAACTTACCTCCAGAGTCCTGAGAGCATATGCTGGCTTTGGTGTTTTATTATTCATAACAGGACTTAAGAATACCTATATGGGAGGCAGGTCACATCTAGCAAGGTGGGGCAGCAGTCTCTTGAAAGCTTCACTTTGTTTTCTGTCTGAGTGAGAAGGAGAGGGACTGCCTCAAATTCTCTGGCAATAGCAGGTTCAGAGCAAAACCCAATGGAGAGCTGCAAAGACAGCTGTGTGCCTTCCCCAGTCAGACTAGAGCAAGGACCAGACCAATGGGCTCTCGTTGGAGGGGGATGGCCTGTTGCTGATCCATGCCTAGGGCTGGGAACACCAGCAAGTCTCTCTCAGTAGGTGCCCTAGATGCTTCTTAAAACTGCCCCTCAGCCTCCAGCATGAACGACCCAGGATGCTGCTCTCTCTCCCCAGACCTGCACAGGAGAGGTGTTACCTTCTCTGCTGCACTAATGACCATCCCTGCATCCCTGTTGTCATGGAAGATTGCTATACAATGAGGCAATAATAATCTATAGGAATCAAATTTTACTGTCATAATTCATAACTCCAGCAGATAAAAGTGAGTGTGAAATGGACACTGTCCCCTCCTTTTGGAGTAATGGCTTTAGCAGCTCAAACTGGGACCTGTCTCCTGATACAGGGATATCTGTGTCTTAAAGCTTGCAACAGCATTTTTTTCCTGTTGAATTCATTAACCTGGTTTCTAGTTCCTTTCATCACAAATATTCTCTAATTTCTAATATTTTAAAAATCTTTATCAGCCTCTTTCTATTTGCTAGTGGCTCAGGCTGGCTGAAAAATATCTCTAAAACCTGTGGTGAAGTGAAAAATACACCAAAATTTCACTTCGATGCTCTGGCCAAATCTGTCTTATGGGAGTTGCTACTCTAGCCTGCTCTGTGCTGAAGAGACATTTTTCTCATCTTCACTTGTGCTGCAAAATTGTGCTTCCTCTTATGCTGAGGCCAAACACATCCTGAGAAAAAACTGCTTGGTTTGCCAAACATGCAGCTGACGACACGTGTATTTATGCTCCCTGGCAAACTAAGTTAAACAAACAGGGACTGAGTTGGGCAGATGTTATAGGAGGTAATACTTCATTATAACTTGACTGTGAGCTGCTTATTCTTCTTTCCAATTATGGCATCCCTATGCATCACTTTCCCAAGGGAGGAGTATTTTGGGGAAAAGCAAATTACGATATATAAAGCCTTGAAAGAACAATAACTGTACAGAAAGGGACAGTAGCTAGGGTGAAGGGTCTGAGCACATGTCGATTTGTCTTGTTTTGTTAAAAGCATGGTTGTTTCTACCTCAGATATTAAACTGTTAAATTAATTCCTGAAAACTCAGTCACTTGGTTCACAGTTGTGCCTGAATTCAAGCCATGTTTCAGTAACATCAGGTTCCGTGCAAATAAACGGTAGGTTTCAATTGTCTGCTGCTAATTATCACCCAAATTTGATTTGCACGCTCTTCAAAGGGACTCATATCTTTCCATTTAGTTATTTGTTTCAGTGCGATGAATCTTTAATTCAAACCAAACGTGGGTCAATTTCCAACTGGAAAAAAAAATGCAAGGAATGTGTTTATCCATGGTCATATCAGTGTCTCTCTTTAGTTTAATATATGTGGTGATTCATGGCCTCACTGGGGAGGTGAATTTGTGTCAATCCGTGAATTGGCTTTGCCTGTTTGGAAAGTTTGTAAAGTCAGTTGTAGAAGATCTTAAGTAATTTCACCTAATGGAATGGTTCTAGTGGGCCTTAGAATAAGGAGTGCAAGTCCAAAGTTACACAGGCACAGAAAAATCTCATTAGACCTCAATTCCCATCCTACCTATAAAAAGATATCTCTGTGAGGATGAAATGGAGATAGGATAATGCAATGTAGACTCTTTTCTTATGTGTAACATGGATGTTATATTTTACACAGTCTTCTTGGTTGTCACTTTGACCCTCTGCCATGTGTGCAGCCGTAAAATTTCTGTCACAGAACTAAAAAATTCTGGGCATTTTCTTTCTTAAAATAAACAGAAAGCACCAAATGCAAGCAAGAGGGCTACAGCAACAAGAACATTTCTTTCTAATAAATACCACATGCGATCACGATTTACAAAGCAGACAATAAAGACTAATTTAAAAAGAGAAATCCTTCAATTCTCTTTCATGTGGCTAAAGGCAGCATAATTTCTGGCTGTCTTTACTGGAGATTTATTCAGAGATTTAACACCCCCTTCTGTTTTTCTTCTCCTGGAAGCTCAGAGGAGGATACTTTATTAACTTGCTATTCTTGAGATTCACATCTGACCTCTATTTTCTTTTAAAATGGAGGTAGTTGGTAGGAGTTTTGAATTTTTTTATTTAAAGAACACTTTCAAGATATTTCTGTAATATTTTGTAGCATTTCCTGTATTTTTAATTTTTTTTTTCTAGTAACTGGAGTAAATAGCCATATTTTAGGTAAGTCCATGAATTCTGAAAAACCCATTCTCAAATTCTGTACATTGTCTTTTGATACTTTAAAGATAAGCTATGTAACATCTCAGCAAAAGAAGAATATATTTTGATTTGGTGCTCAAAAAGTTGGCCGAGTCTGAGCAGGTGACAGTGTAAAAATGTTTGCTGCGTGCAGTGGAGGAAAGAGTTTGACCTTATGGCAAGTATTTCTTACACCTCCCTGTTCTGGACTTCTGTCAGTCACAGTTAAAATCAGGGTCCTTCTGAAGTGGAGCTGTAATTACAAAATGAATATCGTGCATTTTTACTCTAGCTGTATCTATAAGGTGCATCTCAGCAAGGTTGGATACAGGGAATTGTTCTTCATCAAATGGAAACTTTTCTGGTTGAATCAGTGTTTCTGGATTTCAGTGCTGTGTGACTGGTTAATCTCTGTAGTATTTTTGTAGTTTATTTTCAGTCCTGCCAAATCCAATCCAAATAGTTGTATGTTTTCTTCCTACAATGGAGGTAGAATTGGTACAGCATGCAAGACACATTAGGATTTATAGGACAGATGTTTTATGTTTGGGTTGTCTCAACATTTGTTGACAAAGGTGGGGGATCTTACTTATTTAACAAAACCAACGTAACAGTAGACTTGGGAACAAGCATTTGCCTGTCACAATAGAAGTAGGATAAATCTTCAGGTCAGGACATTTAGATCCATAAAGGTATTTAATGTAAATTCAGTGTGTCTTTTGTGAGGTTTGGCTGTGATGTATGTAGGAACCTCTTGTTTCCTAATATCTGTGGCTGTTCTGCCTCGGTGAGGATCAGCAACAGGAGAAAGGCTTTGCCTTTCTATATTTTTGGGGCTTCCAGATAATATATTAAAATTATTTGTCTCTCTTAAAGTGAAATCCTGAAGAAATGGTCACCTCTGTGCAGAGATTTTGAGCGTGGATGGTAGTGGGCTCTGTTAAGTTCGTCAGTGGTTTAATCACAGTTTTTGTAGCATTGGAGATCACTTCAGTAGAATCTGACTGTCCACCTTTTTAAGGAGCTTCTGTCTGCAGACTTGCTGCCTGGAACAGTGTTTACACCATATGAAGCATGATACCATTGCTAAAATATCTTGGAATCATGCCGTTTTGTGGGAGGTTCTCTGTTCCCATTCTCATTCCTCCAAAGACTCCAGGCTACGACTCTGGGGACTTGTGAATATGACTGATACTGTTTGACATCACCAGTTTTGAATGAACACATTCGCTTTCTCTTGAGCTATTGCATAGTAATAACTGGTACCCTTCAGGATTTGCCTTACACACTTTTGTTTCATAGTTCTCTGTGTCTAGAATTTCTCTTTGAACTGAAAATTCCAAGAAAAAGAGGACTTGAAAATGGGCTCCAACGCATATACCTTTCAAGATAAGGGAGAAACCCCTAATCATAATTTTCTGACTTTCAGATCATCTCTTTGTTGTGTATCTGGCTCTATGTGCAACCATTTCTGTGGGAACAATTTGGAACTTTGGTTTTTCATTTTTCTTCCTTCCAAGAGGAGGAGAGTGACCTGAAGTTCCCTTCTAGCCAATTAATATAGAGTAAATGGCTTTTAAGGTAAAGACACATTTTTGCAGATATGACTACTTTACAAATATCTTGGTTCAGAAACAAGTTGGTTTTGTTTTGTTTGTTTTTTTTCTAAGGTGCCAAACTGCTTGAATTTTCCTTGTGGTTGCCGTTTGTAATATCACGGAGAAGGAATTTTTCCCGCTCCTTAATCTTTCACTCACTCCTTCTGTCAGTCTGTCTCCCTAGATAGCTTCTGTGACCCCTTTCTCTTAGAAAGCTTTTTAACTGAAGTGGTCTTTTGATGTCTAGTTTTTTCACCAGCTTTGTTACTTTGGCCAGGAGCCTTATGTTGTGGACTCATTACTTATGAAGAAGATACTTAGCTGCAAACACCCTAATGTATTCTTGGTAATTCAGCACAGAGCTTCCTATTTACACAGATCAGTTCAGTCACAGAGGAAATTCTTACAGTTTTCCAGAGTGAACAGGAAGCTAAAATTAATATTTGCCTTCATATCTAGTAACTTTAGTTCATTGACTAGTTTGCTCAAGAATAGTTTGCATCCTGACTGCATGTTATTTCTCATCATTTGGTAACAAAGAGAGCCTGTGAGTGCCAGAGCTTCTGTCCCCAGCTTTGTTCTGGACATTTGTACCTGGACTAGAGAGTCAAATTACCCTTATGTATGTAGTAATATACTCAACTGTATTTGTTTATTTCTTCTTCTGGTCAATAGGGAAGTATTTAGATTCTTCTCCAACCCTAAAGTAGTTTGAATTATTTCTGTAATTACAGTCAAAAAGTAAGTAACAAAATAAGAAATGTGGAGAAAATCAGCTCAACTATATATGACTTTAAATAGGTTTAAAACAAAGTACTAGTTGATACAGCTCAGTCCTGAATTGAGAATGTGGAGAAATGAACTGACTAAACCTTCAGTGGAGCACAGCAGAAACATGTTCCATGGAGAACAAAGACATTTTAGCCACTGAAACTTCTCCAATATATCCTAGCTAATCTTCATACCTGAGGATTTTTGAGGCTGACGTGACCCCCCACGCTGCTTTCACACCTGGGTAACTTCATTAATTTCTTCAGGGGGAGGTCAGGAAATGCCGAAAGCACAGACCAGGTCCATAATCAATCTTTTATAAGGACTCCAAGATTAGTGGTGCCAAGGGCATAAAAACACTTCGAGAAAAGTCTTTGACAAAATATCCATGTCTTTTCCCCCTTATGTTATTATAAAGAAAAATGGGTCTTTTATGTCCAGTGGAGGAACCTTGTCACAGTTATCCATGCCTTTGACACCTTGGCGCTGGATTACGTTTATCACCACGCACTGCATATGGAGTTGCGTGCTGAGACCCTTGGAAACTGGAGCTGGTGCACAATGTGGAGCTCCATGCCAAGAACACTTTGGATCAGCTCTGCTGCTTGTTTATATGTTCCTGGGCAGAATTCAAGGTGTTAGTTTGAACCTATAAAGCCCCAAATGGTTACCCAAGAGGCTGCTTCCCTTCCTGTAACACAGCACTTGTAACTGGGATCAGCCAGAGACACTCAACCTCGGCTTTGGAATTCACTTCCCAAATCCATCCACCTGGGCTGGAGTCTGTCAGAAGTTAGTGTGTGCTGCAAACTCAGCTTGTCATGCCTGATTACCTGGTAGGGGATGGTGTGACGTACTGGGGGTTTGCTTTATGCTGGGGGTGGTGAGTAATTTTACCTATTGGCGAGTGGTGGGGGTTTTTTTCCCCCCCTGCTTTATGCTAGAAAGAACAGTATATTGTTTTGTGAAATGAAACTGTAGCTACAGTTTATACCAGCAATCATGTGGCTGGAACCAACACCCTGGCAACTGCCTTTTAATTAATTACATTTCTGGTTCCACTGAAATCAGTGGGCGTATGCAACTTGTTCCATGGTACTACGATTTATTTCCCCGAGCAAAACATTTGAGATCAGATAAGAATGTGTAAAGGAGTTCTATATAAAGATGGATGAGATCAGGAAACCCTGATTAATAACAGGGCTTCTCTTTAAAGCTGAGATCAGTGATGGTCCATTACAGAGCAGAAATGTCAGCTGGAGAAAGCAAAGACAACAAAGTACAAGCAACAGGGGAGGCAAAGTCTATGTTGGTGTTTGTCATGCAATCTCTTTTATTCCTAGCTCATTAAATGAGGTGCAGAAGAGGGGAAGCTGCAAGAGGATGGGGTGTGCTTGACCTTGACTTCTGATGAAGAGAGGTAGGACGTACAGTCACAGTTCTGCAGTGCAGAAAACACAATGTGCAAGCTTAGCTGACTGTTGCTCAGTGCAGATTGTGTGAGGTGCCACGATGTGGTCTCACAGGGTGCATTAGGGAAAGTAAATGGGAAGCCAAACCTGGGATACTTGGGTATTTAGGTAATTTTGCATGGCTGTGCTGTGTCCTTCGAGAAAGTGCCTGTAACAATGTTTTGGAGTCTGTAATAGTGTAGTTCATGAAGAGGAAGAAATGATGACAAATTAATTTGGTGTGTTTAGCAACAGAAATAATAATACAAATAATAATATATAGCTGTTTTAAATGGAGAATTCCAATAACTTGATGAGAGGAAGATCTGTTGCTTCTCTCTTTCACCTGGAACTGTTAGGAGAGGGAGGATAAAGTGTTAGAAAGCTGAGAGTATATATAAATCCAAAGGCTGAAGTGTTTTATTCACCAGTGGCTCATCCCTAATATTGTTTGGCTATAGACCAAAGTTCCTATCTGACAAGACAGGATGTAAAACTGTGAGTAATCCATCAACCAAACAGCACAAGCCAGATTTTTCTGGTTTTGTGTGTATAAACAGTTTGTCCCGGCATTTTTATTCCCATTTGTTGAGACAGATACCAAATTTAGGTGTTGCACTATGTGGTTATCCACAGGTGAGAGGCACTGTATCCCCAGTGAACTCTGTGGGCCTCCCACCCAAAGAACCCCAAAAGCAGCAGGTCCCAGTGCAACACATTCCTTCATAGAGAAAATATGTCAGCTGCTTGATCAGCCCAAAGTTAATCCTTTTCTGCTTTCAGCCTCCCAACTGTGGGGATATAGCTGTTTTAGGCAACCTTGAGACCTGCCTCTCCTTAAAACTGCTAAATATCCACAGAGTGAAATGAGCCCCACACATGTGTCACGACAAAATGCTTTTCTTCAGGGGTTGAGCCATCCCTATGTAATCACGATTTTTCTAAATTGTGCATTCATTGCTAATTAAGAAATTTTTTTTCCTAGGAAAATACCATGTCCTAGCTCTAGTAAGTTTATTTGTAAGTCTGATTGACATATGATGGGACAAAGTTAGACTGACAGTGAGTGTTTCATTGATGTGAAATTTTACACCGTATCTGGACATAGTATATACTCGGTTTATGATCCAGCTGGGCATGATTGTTAGTTATTGTTGAGGTCAATCAAAGTGTAATTGCAACATAGGGAAAGACAGTCCCAGGGCTACAAAGATTTGCTTCCAACAGCTGCTATTCATTATTCATTAAACTCTACCTTCTGTTTTTGAAATTAATAACCCTTGGCCTTCTAACAAGGCATCAGACTTGAAGAATATAGATTTAAAAATCAAAGATGCACTGGTTTCATCCCCAAACAAGGGAGAGGACAAAGCACTTTAGCTAGCAATAGTAGCTGGAAGCAGAACACTGTATTTCTGTTTGTGGAAAACCAGATGTGAGTTAATTAACCTGAAATTTTTGGGCACTGTATGCTGGATGTGAGAGACTGGTGTACAATAAACCCTAAACTTATGGAAGTCAGGGGGAACACTCAAAACTTCAGTTAAATAAAATTTCATAAAAATTAAGGCAAAGTACAGTATCACAAGTCTACAGTGGGAGAATATTAGATGAAACAGAGTTCATTCAAATTGGCACTTGTACCTCCATTAAATCAGCTATTTTCCAACATCCATTCACCAGTTTGTTTGAAATGTAGCCCAGGCTTTGGCTCAGGACAATGGCTGAAGGAGGCACGTGATGTTTCTGTCCCATGAATCCCATTCCTGTGTCCCTGTGAATGTTACTGAACTTAGATGGCACATGGAAAAGGTCTCAGGAGAACTTTGGAGCATAACTGGGGACAGGGACTGCTTCACTGCTGAGTGCTTCAACTGCTCTGCAGCACTGCCTGGCTCCCATGCAGCTTCATGTGCTGTAGCTGAAGAGCAACTACAAGGGGACCTGGAAATTGTGAACGCAGTCCTACTGAGCTTATTTGACAAACAGTGTTATTTTTCTGTAGCTGGATGAGGTTGTGTTTTTTGGTTCCATGAACCACAGAAAGAAAATAATGGTATCGGTAAGTAAATTGTTTGAATGAAAGATGTAATTTTTCATTTACAACATTAGTTGCCTGGTTCACAGCACATTTCTAAACTCTGCAACAGTTAGTAACTACTGCTTCCACTGGTCTCAGAACAAAGCAGTCAAATGTATAGCTGCCAGTGGTCTTATGGGATTAAAAAAAAAAGTTGTGTAATTAGCCACAAGAAAACTTTTTGTGACAGGCCTATACCCACATATTTGCAAAGAATTTACCAAAAAAAGAAAAAAAAAGTCACTTTCAGTAGAAACATTTCAGCCTTTCTGTGGTGTGAGTGCTGGTGTGGGATCCAGCACCTTAAAAACAAGCTAAAGAGGGGAAGATGTTCTCTTTTGTACCAAACCTTCACTGGAACAGACGTTTTCTAGAGTCCACTACTAGACCCCACCATCTCTGTTGAGAAATCTACTGATGTGAGACACACACTTGCTTGAAGAATGGTGCTCTTCCACTGTCATATCCCTTTTATGGATTGGTGGTGATGACTGGTAGGACTCATTATGCTCTCTGAGGCATCCTGCCTTCCAGATGTGTTGCATACCATCACTGCATAGTGGAGTTTGAAATCTGTGTGTAGGAATGGGCCCTTTGTGTCTTTCTCCAAAACTTTGGACTATTCTGTATCGGCATGAAACAAACTTGCAACACTTACAATTCCTCTCCAACAAGTTATTACAGGTTCTAACAAATTCTGAAAGTGAGCACCTCAAATTGTGCTTGTGTTTCTTCTGAACTTTTATGTCAAAATCTGTTTCAATTGACTTCAGAGGACACTGGGTCTCTCTCAGGCAGGTCCAGGCACATTTTCCCCATTTCATAGTTCTGTCATCACAAAGGGTTAATATACTGTGGTGAAAATATGTACAAGATATTGTTCTGAAGGTGAGTGTCTCAGTGCAGACCATCTATGGGAAATATGATTAACTGTGATGCATGATCATAAGACCAGTAACTACGGTATCATAAAGTTAATTAAAATTGGTCTAAGAGAGTAAACACAGCTATCTTCTCTACTCCCTGAATTACTCTTTGATATCTTTCTCTTTCCAGTGTAAATTCCACTACTTATTCACATGGGGTGCTTTAAACCATCACTAAACGTTACATTTGTGACATGTGTCTAAACAAACAGTGGAATATCCATTGCCCATGAGCATGTTTCCTCAGCTCTGCTGGCCTTGTTGGGCAGCTTATCTACTGTTCTCCCTACGTCTGACCTTTCATGTTTAGTTACTTTAAAGACACTAGAAAACCAACTATCTACTCAATTTCCTTGTAGCTTGGGGGTAAGGTTAAAATATCATGTAGCTACTGTATGTTTGACATTATACAGCCACAACTGATAAGCAAATATTTTCTTTTTAAATACACAGTACATTTTGCAAGACTACATAACAAGCATTCTCATTCTTACTCTTTGTCCTGGAGAAGGCCTAATGTTGTTCAATATAAAAAGTTGCCACTGGTGTTTATCTTACTAAATCTGCTCACATCAATTGGTTCTGCCTACCCCATATTTCAAAGCAAAATGATGGGGAAAGGTCATAGAGATTGCCCTTCTCTTCACTTCTCAGCTTAAGGGTGTCCTGTTTGTAATTAAGGAACAATTTCTTTTGTGTAGTCAAGAAATCTTTCTTTCTTTTCGCTCTTTCTCATTTTTTCACAAAATATTTGGAAAGGTATGTGGAAGCCAGAGAACAGCTAATGCAGTTGGAAGATTTGTCATCACGGAGGTAATTTTCTTTATTTTTTTCCCTGAAAAACATCTGAAACAGCTTCTATATTGTGTATTCAAATTCAAATCCAAAGACTATCAGCAGTGAATCTGGAGGTGACAGGCTGAATGGGAAGGTTTTGATTGCAAGGCCATACCTCCTCTGTTTGAGAAACGTTCTTGAATGCTTAAAAGAAACCTAAACCACGTTGCTCAGTAGGTGCTGACTCCAATGAAATTGAACCATCTTAATGCAGGTTTGCTGTCTGAGTGTTGGAGAGACTGTGGGAAAACCAGCTATTTCTATACTGATGAAGTGGCTGTGGCTGAGAATCATGACTTTAAGGGAAAAAAATCTGAAATGGAATGTCTGGCATGTTGAAGCAAAATGTTTTAAAATTGTAACTATTTTTTCTTTAACTTCCTGCAAGATTCATGCAAGATGTACCTTTTTAGAAGTCCAGAAGAAATAATGGATATATTGTTGCTTCAGTCTGGTCTTAGAGAGAGACTGAAGAAAGATAAAATCTATTTGCTTTCACAGAATGGTCTGAAAGTGTTGGAGCAATACAGAGAAATATGCTTCTGGAGAATATGAAGACTATTACTTGGGTTGATTTCCTGGAGTCTGTGTTTTTAGATTTCTGTGAAACTTGATTTGTTTGCCTGCTTTTCTTAAAAGTTCGTGTGCTGTATTTTCTTACAGGCTTCATTTCTTGGATGGAACCAAGGGGATTAGAGATGGGATGTAAGGGCTTTTCAATCTAGGTCAGATTGGATTTAGCACTGACTGAAAATGACACCGGTTGTTTAGTATTCTGGATCAAATGTGCAGTGGCCAGATTCATAGCAGGCTGGGTCATCTGAGGTCATAGTGCAGCTAAAGTTGAGAAAACATAGCCAAAGCTGAAGCAGCATTTCTAAACTGCTAAGCAGGGCAAAACAGCACCAACTATTCCCACACAACGTTTCCTTAGTATGTATTTCCTCTTCCTTTTTGAGGCTGAACACTTTATTCCTACATGCCACGTGCAATACATTTATGAGCTAGGAAAGCCTACATCAGGCCAGGCATAAATCTGGTACGTTATTTTTAGTTTGAACTCCTGAGTCTGAAGTGCTTTTTGACTACTATGAATAAAAAATCTGTTTCTGAGCCTGTCAGCAGGTTCAAAATATGCTCCTTTAGGATTTGAGAGGGGAGAAGATATTCTTTATTTTTTCCCTTTGTACAAGATTTTTTCAAAATAAAACAGTTAGGAATGAAAAGTCTAAATATCCCATTCAAAATGTGAATATAGAGAGCCTTGATCACTTCAGATTACTTCATTTCACCTTTAACTCGATGAATTCAATTCCACAGACAGTATCAGTTTTAGTGGCAAGCAGGTTCCCTGGACTTTACACAATCTGATGCTGAAGCTCCTGCCAGAGACTTGTCCACCTCAGGGGCTGTGGTGCCAGCAAACAGCCAGTGAGGAAAAGACGGGGAAGGTGGAGTCAGTGACACAGAAATCTTCTCTGTGACTGTTTCCACCCTTTCCTTTGCTCAGTGGGGAAAGGAATGGGAAAGTACAAGGAAGTGGTTTCTACTTCAGCACTGAAGACCTGCCTGCACAGCAATCCAGTGGCTTGTAAAAGGCAAATGCTGTTTGCCCAGGTCTCCTTATGGCCAGGCTGGGTTACTGCTGTTATGCCTGTGGGAGGAGGTTCAAGCTGGAATGCACTGGGTGACAGTAAATGGCAAAAATCAAAAGAATGAAGGTTTAAATTTTGTTGCCTGCCTTCTGCACACCAAGCCAAGGGTATCCACGACGCTTGTTGCTGTGGCTTCTAAGAAATATAATTCATTTATTGTTTGCAATAGTGGAGCCCTGGTTCAAGGCCTTAGTTTTGTATTGGTGAAGCAGTTCAGCCATGTAAAAATTACACTTCTAAGATATATAATTTTGCCCAGGTGTGGGACCCTCTCTGTAACTGAGATCTTTCTCATGTCAGTGGGCAGTAAGCTCCAGTGACTTTGCAGTTGCAGACATGCTGAGCTGTGTTGGTAGAATATTTCATGTTTTAGGCAGATAAGGTATTGTAAATCTTCATTCTCTCTGTGATAAATTGTGTGTTAATGAAGATAGACCTTGCTTTGATAGGAAACCAGGTTAAAAGGAGAATTCTTCTGATGAGACAAACCCAAAGAGATAGTGAAAATAGCAAATTAGGATACAGGAGAAATGATGGATCCTGAAGAGGAATTTCTGTGTGCACAATGACAAGTTCTGTACAACTGTGCTCGAATATTTTTAACATTTGAGTTAAGATCTAAAGAGTGCATTTATAAACTACTAGAAAAGATAATTACTGAAAAATTTGGTGCCGAGTTTTGGGCACAAGGTGTATTTCTCTATGAGCACACCTCCTCTGTTCCCATAAAACACAAAGTGTCTCTGTATGTATAGTTCATCTTGCCTTATTCCACAAAAAGGGTCTGTGAATAAGTAACTAAATGGTAGAAGGGATAATTTGCCCAAAATGTGTTCTGAAGGGTTTGCTTTGATGCTTTCACATATCTCACGTGCAGCATGTCAGGAAATGGGCCCTGGTATGTGTTGATTGGTATGTCCTCGGTTTGACTCACTGCTACATTATTGCAGTTTTATATTGATGTATCACACAGAGGGAGTGACCTTTGAGATTTTTATCTCTGTGTCTCATCAAGGCATTTGTTAAGCATACTTAACTGAGTGCCTTTGAGTCCTGTGTATAAGGCTGGCAACTCTAACAAGGGCAGAGTGTGCGTTACTACTGTATATCTACAATGTCTTCAGGACAAAATCACTCAGAGCTTGGTGGTATACAGAAAATCTCTTGATACCTGCCGATGTCCTAGCACAAAGCATGCTGAAATCACTCGGGACTTTACTGCAGACTAAAAAGTCACATTCAATAACAATTATTGTCTTTTTACAGCTCGCCTTCAGTCAGAATCAGGCTGCACGTTTTTGTGTTTCTTTCATTTCTCCCACTGATGTTGGATGTTTTAAGGAGGCAAACTCTGGCCTCGTCTGTCATTCTGTCAAATGCTGGACATCAGACCTGTACTTGAATTATCATTTGCATGTGGATTATGTTACCTATCTCTGTTCTGATCCGTTTCTGTTTTCCATATGATACAGCTGGTGTGGGGGTTTTTATCATATAAAAGCTATAACCTGGAAGAACCAACATTAATTTCCTCTGAAGCCTTATGAAAAGTATCAAGGGTGCGCCTGACTTGTGGTGACAGAGCTTTTCAGCATACCCTGAGAAAGAACTGCTTCTGGGCACACATGGCAGCCAGATATAACTTACATGCACACGGGCGCACACATAGGACTAGTTCATTAACTTTCCATCCACGACTGTGGTAACCAGACACTTTACTAGGACTTTTAATGTACCATCACATGTCTGGGATCAGATACTGGTAACACCCAGCTGCAGATCAGGTTGAGTTTACCCAAGGCCACAAACAGTAGTGATAAGGTGAAAGCTTAATTCCTTTAGAGCCTTATGGACCCTCTGTCTCATATATTACATCAGGCATTCATGAAAGGACAGACAGAATAAATTAGTCATTGTAAAATGTATCTGAAAGCCGGAGATAATCCTATAATTCCCAGTATTATCCCTAATAACGTGACTGTAGAACCAGTGATGAAATGGAGCAACAAGGTCATTGCATGTCAGGGTTCAGATAAGATCTTCTTTGGATTCTTTCCTGTAAGATCTAACCAAAGAAGTTGAAAGTAATTTAAAAAGAGCTCTTTAAAGTAGTCTTTACTCTGAAGGGATTAGGAGCCCACAGATGAATATGATCTTCCTCAATCTCCCTGGAAAAAAAAAGCTTTGCTGGGATAGCCCCAAATCACTGCAAAAAAATCATTAGAATTCAGAACTCAATTCCCAGACACAACGCAGCATATATTTGGTATGATTAAGGAATGGTACAAGGGTACTTTAAATGGATCCTACGTGGGCAGCTGATTGAAAAAGCTTCTGGAAGGGTAATTTTTCTGGAAGTGGGAGAACATCTTCTGCTCAGAGTTGCAACAGAGGTGATAAAGCTGTGTGGTGGTTCTCAGGAAGTGATCACAGCCATGCAGTGGGCCTTGGATGGAGCACCCTGACCTGAGAAGTCACCTGCTTGTGGCTCCTGTGTCCTCTGGCCTGTGTGGTGTCAGCTCTGCAGAGATGGCTTCTTGATGACTGCACTAATTTTTTGGTTTTGTGTTGGACAGGTACCCACCAGCAGGAGCTGATGGATGAAAAGGGATTGGGAGAATGTGATGTGAAGGCTCAGCTGGCATTTGACCAGTCCTGTGCCTACAGCTGCATACTGAGACTATGGCTGCCTGTGGACCTCTGGTCATTGGGATGGCAGTAACAGAGGTACCATCAGCTGGGATAAGAGCATTTGATGGGCAGGTCATCAAAAGTGCAGTGGTGCACATCCTGAGCTGAAAAGAGAGTCTGAAAAGAGAAACAAAGGAAAAACTTTATTTCTTTTCTTTTTGCAGAGAAAAGGTAGCAGAATGTAACTGATTCCAAGGCATCTGGTTATAAATTAGTGGTGCTGGTGATGTCTGGGGCTTAGTACCACATAGCTCGTTAAAACCACTCCCTGTTCATTCTTCCCATAGGAACCTAGGAGAAAGGGTAAGCAAGAATTTCTTGTTCCCACTGGAGTAGACTGCAGGATGACTTTCCATGATTTTCTCTGGAAAGGAATTGTGGTTGGGACATATGGTCTTCTAATTTGGAAAAATCTTATATTTTCCAGGGTGCTTGCCATAAGTCAGGGAGAGCTTGGGCTCACAGCAAAGGCGGGTGGCTGGAAAAGCTTTTTTTTTAATTTTTATTTATTTATTTATTTTTCTATTTCTCCAGTTTGGGCCCTGCAACACAATGTTTCACTCTGTTGTTTGAGATTTTGCCACTAAAACCTCGGGAAGAAAGGAACCTTCTTCCCCATTGCAAGGCTGGTATTGTTTGGGATACCCTGCTGGGCTTCTGAAGAGAAGTGATGACAGACACCCTGCAACAGACATAAAAACCAGCTCTGGAATCTGAACAGCAAATCAAGCATGTGAGCAAAAGCTACTCTGACTTGTGTGCGTCTTCATCATCGCCTGCCAGTTTCAAAACAGGCTGTATCAATGTAGCAGTTTAAATGCTTCTTGGGAGAACTGGCTGCTTTGAATAACCAAAAAGAAATGTGAAAGTTAACTTACAACTATGAAATGTATAGTGCGGTTTCTGGAGAAACAATGCAATGTAGGAATATGGAGATCTGAGCTGTAAAAGCCTGTAAGTCAGATAAACCACCAGGGATTCACTTGTACAAGACTGAGAAGGTTCCTAGTCCTCAGTACAGATGTGAGACATCCACGCTCAATGAGAAAGAGCTGAGCCCCTCAGACGATTATAATTAGATCATTAAATTGAAATGCCAGACTGTATCTTTATATTGCAACAATAAAAGGGCAGTGAGAACCTCCAGTAAAAGAGTCAGATGATGTGCTATTCCCAACCCGTGACTCCTATGGATCAGGGGCAAAGGCGCAGCCAACACACAGCATAGTTCCCATGTGAACAGATCTGAAATAGACACAAGACTTTCAGTGAGGGGGGCTCTAGTGCAGTTTGGATTGACAGCACAAAGTGATTCCTTGCTCATAAACATTTCCACTGCTCTGGGGTCCGAGGGGATGTCGTGGGCTGACCTTACCTCACCTGAGAGAAACAGGATGAAGACGAATGAGTAGCTACATTCATGGTGACAGAAGAGTGCGAGCAGAGAAACAGCGTAGGCTGACGTGGTTAACCCAGGCTTGGTTAGTCAAGGGCTGTCTGGGGTATAGAGACAGCTTCCAGCCAGGGAGGGTGGCAGTAGCAGCTTTCACTCCCCACAGCAAATGTAGCTGTGTCTGCTAGATCTATCCATACTGAAGGAAGAGGAACCTTAGGCTAGTATACCTCTTCAGGTCAAACAGCAAAATCAGTCACTTGGCGCACCTGAAATTGCTTGTTGAAATCTTTTTTTCCTGTTTTTCTGCTTCTATCTTGATAACCATATATACTTTCAGACTTATAAATTTTACAGGGGTTAATTCATTGAGACTACCTTGGGGATAGAAATATTTGGACATACTGGAATTTCTGTTCCTCCAAGTGTGAGTGGATGTTATCTGTTCATGTCTGACCGTGTCTTTGATATCTACAGATGGAAGGTGATGGTGATGCCCCAAGCCATTTCATGCCAGCCGTATATCACTGTTCTGGCACCAGTCCTCCTTTGACATCTGACCTGAGCACTATCAGTTGCAGAACATTCAGTTGCCTACAAAAGCCAGCTTTTGCTGTAGGGAATAGCATTTTCTGTAGCTCCTGGCAGACCTGAGAGGTCAGAGAAATCACTGTGCAGGGCTCTTTCCTCAAGACTGTCTAAAATGCCTGTTTCCACTGTAGGAGAGGCTCTCTCTACCCACACGTAGCTTACACCTTAGGGGATTGCTTAGCCTTGCACAGAGCACAGGATGGATAGCACTCACTGCATGAATGAACAGTTATTCAGCATTTCACTTCATTATTCCATGTTTTTTTTGCCAGCTCTTTTGGGTCATATGTGTTTCCAAAGTATTTTTTTTATAAAACTCTCTCTTTTTGTGGACTTTTCTACAGTGCTGATAGTGAAGTTACCTGAGACTTTGATATCAATGTATTAATTTTTACTCTGCCACTGTGAGGTGTGGAAACCAGTGGTAGAGGGGGGCAACAGGGGTGTGGGGAATCTCCAATAATTTCAGCTGGTTTTATGAGAGATTAGCACTGTAGACAAATGTGGCTCAGACTCTCACCCCAAGGTGAGACACCCAGAACTGGTGACATGTTTGGGGAGATGGCAGTACCCAAGCTGCCTAGAGCCACCTGAAAACATTGCCCATGGCAAGAGTAAACTTGAATTGCTGAGAGCAGCTTTCATGTGCAGGAGCCATGAAAGTGTCTCTCCCTATACTCACTTTGCACCTATCAGTCTTCCCAGAAAAAAGGCAGAATGAGGAAAAAAGCAACAGAGGTGTAAAAATGGTAAACAGAATGGTAAACAGATAGTTAATCTCTGTGGTATTTATTTATTGCCTACCTGTTTGTTTTTAAATCTCCCCCAGCAGTGATGTTCAATAATCCCTGTATCAAATCTACTGGCCAAATCCAGGTAATTTTGTGCACCAAACCACTCTGAGTGCTCCAGTTGAGAGCCTTAATGCTCTGCCTTTTCTTTTTTTACACATACTATTTTTAGTGTGGGTCCTGGGAAGCTTTGCACAAAACCCTACTCCCTAAGTGTGTATAAGACTCCCATGTGATCAGTTAGTAGGTCTGAACTGTTGAAGCTAAGCACAAGGCAGAATTACGGGAGAATATGCTGTCAGACTAACCATAGTCTTTCTGAAATCTTGGGAGAGACTTCCTGAGAGCACCAAGCTGGGAGAAAAGTCAGTACAGGAGATTCCATCAATAACTGTAGCTGAAAATTTCCTTTTGCCAATGGGCTTCCCAGTTAAATGGAAACAGAGGAGGGCTTATAACTCCTGACTGAGGTTTAGTGGCATAGGAGAGAGGGATATTTCTTTCAATATGATTCTGACAGTCACATCTACTAAGCCCCATTTGGCAAGATTCACAAAATAACCTCTGCCAGTTGCTATGACCTGGCCCACTGAATTTTTTCCCTACATTTTAAAGTTAAATATTCACCGTATTTTTTTTTTAATTGTAGAATTATTCTAGTTTTGTTCATACTAAGGATTATAAAGCCATAACGACAACTTTGTTTTTCTCCCAGCAATTTAATCTTTCCAGTTATTTAATGCAAATGGTTTTGTCTATCAGAGAACAACACTTCCACCAAGGTCTAGTAACTGAGTTCTGACTTTGCCTTTAAACCCTGTTTCATCTGGTGTTTGGAGGGACTGTACTTCTTTCTTTCTCTGTAGTTAGAGCTCATAAAAAAGAAAAAGCAAGCTTTTCTTGCTGACAGAGTACTTTGGAAAATTAGGTTTGGAGGTTTATATTTTTAATATTTCCATACCTTGAAAGTAAATAGATGATTAGGACTTTTTTTTTTTTTTTTTTTCCAGGGGAAAAAATGGAAGTGGAAGATGAGAGGTCCAGATCTCTGCCTGACAACATCAGTCTCTTGAAACCAGCACTGTGGTGGGCAGCTTCGGTATGGTGATTTGTTTGATGTATTATAAAATCCTCTCTACCAGTGTGTAGCTACCACCCACTTATATTTATTATGCAGCTTTATTTTTGCTTGGTAATATTTTTCTTGTGTTTATTTTAAAAGGTCTACATTTTGTGGTGACAGTCTCCCATTTTCCAAATTAACTGCTAGCAGATGTTGCTGTGTGGTGTGAAGCACACACAGCAGCTGAAACCACCAGGGTCTGGATACTGGCTTAGGAAAAAAAAAAATCTTTGTGTTATTCAAGCAAGTTTCAGGAGTGTCTATAAAGTGCTTATGTAGAATCTTATTCAGAAAATAAATTACTGTTGTTTTTATAGCTTTTAGCTGGTTTTAGTGCTTGGAATTACTGCTGAAACCTCACATGTCTGTACCATGTTTTAAGAAATGAAATATCATTTGGGCAGTGTTATTTAGGAAAGGATTAGCTGCTGATACATTATATACAGGCAAATGCAGGTAAGTCCTACTTAGAGCGACAGCTGCCTGGTTTTGTCCTTTATAAAATCCCTGCCACTGTTGCACATGTGTGCTAAATCTTAGCTTGTGGACCTAAAAACTTCAGTGTGAGCAGAGCACTTTGAGTAGGCTATTTTTTGAAACTGTTGTGGAAAATGAGACTGGGGATTGGGGGTTGTGCATTTCCCTATGAAATAAGGTATTGCAATTTTGCTGGGTCATTAGGTATGGCTTTTTTGTTTGTTTGTTTGGTTCGGTTGTGGTTTTGTTTGTTTGGTTTTGGGGGGGTATGTTTGTTTGGTTGGGTTTTTTTGTCTGTTTTGGTGGGTTTTGTTTGTTTGTTTTGTTGCATCTATGAAATTTCACCCATCTTTGGACAAACCATGCATTTGTTAGAAGGTAAGGATGTGTGTGTTGCAGTTGACTGGCTAGACAGTAACTAACCTGCCTGCACCATATATATCATGCTACTACAATTGCTCATCCAGTTTATAACTAGGTAAGTTATAAGCTTAACTCACTGTCTTCCATGTCTATCATGAGTTAAGACAAGGTGGGAAAGTAGGAGTGTCATAGTGCAGAAAGTAATTCCCAGCTTGTTGCTGGAGTGCTCATGGTTAGTGTTGCATGGTTAGTGTGGCTGCAGCTCTGTTATGAAAAGATTTTAAAATGTGTTTCTGTGAGTGTTTTTTAGGAACAAAGCAGGTATTAGAGAATTATGGAATGGCCTGAATTGGGAGGGACCTTGAAGATCATTTAGTTTCAACCCTCTGCCATGAGCAGGGACAACTTCTACTAGACCAGGTTGCTCAAAGCCCCATCCAAATTAGCCTTGAGCGCTTCCAAGGACAGGGCATCCACAGTTTCTTGGGGCAAACTTATTCCAGTGTCTTGTTACACTCATACTGATGAGCTTCTTCCTAATTTCTAATTTAAACTTAACCTCTTTCAGTTTAAAGCTACTATCCTTTACTTATCACTATCACAGACCCTAGTTGGTTCTGCATTAGAGCAGGGAGGTGGACTAGAAAAACTTCAAAGTTTCCTTTTAAATCTACCGTTCTCTGTCTGAGCCTTGCTCTGTAGACTCCCTTGAAGAAGCTGGAAAGTTAACCGGATTTGCCCCATTAGATACACGATTGTAGAAGAGCTGCCCACTAGATGTCACTGGCACTTCACTGAAATGAGATTTAAAAAGCCTTTTCTGGTAGGTAGTTAAAAAGAGATGATGTACAGGTGAGCATCACCCCTGTTCTTGCACCCCTCTTGGTGCCACTCCTGTGCCAAGGCTTGCGATGCTTCTCGCTCTGTGGGACATCCTGTGTTGACTCGAGGAACGGAACCATCATGGGCTTGTGTGTGCTCACACAAGTTTGAGATTAGAAAATTGGACTGTGTTATATGTTACGTGTTGAGGTTTGGAAGAGCCTGTGGATCGGTATAGTAATGCTTTTGGGGTTAGCACTGTGTAAACACATTTGGGCAAATGCCTCTCTTGTTATGAAATTATTTCAACAGTACTCCATTCACTAGGAATGATAAGGAGTTTATTTAGTAATTTATTTTTAATTTTAAATTTTAATTTTTTAATTATTATTTTTCATTTTAAATTTATTTTTAATTCTGTATTTGATTCTAAGACAAAACTCCATGCTGATATGGAATATGCAGGCCTTCATCTGTAAAGAGGACTTGAGTGTCCAATAATCTTGTTAAAGGAGGGTTATCACAAATATGGCAGATACACAGAAGCTGGTCTTCAACAGCGTTTTAAATGCAGAAGTTGGACAAAATACATCCGCTTTATTTCACTTGACCTACTAGAGGTCCCTCCAATTAAATCACCTGTGGTTGGCCTACAGTTGACCCTTTTTTTGACTTTTTTAGTCATCTGCCTAGTTTTCACAACAAGTTATGAGCATTCAGACTTAAATCAATCCTCGAAAAGGTCCTGTCACTGTGCAGTGAGGCTCATACCTGATAATCTGCCCGTCACATAATATGAGCACAGATGACAATCACTTACCTCTTTTATGTCATGATATAAGGCTGAAATTGTCTAAAATGAGGAAGAAAGCCATTATTTAATCAATGGAATTGCGTCAATTGAGTAAAATTTGTCTCTAGTGTAAACAAATGGAATGTCTTTGCGCTCTGTGAAAACAAGACTAAATTACTTGCAGATCTGGCAGATAGAAAAACATAGGAAGTGGATTTGTAGGCTGACACATTCGGGGTTTGGAGTATGCATTTAAAATAATTATCCAGATTACACTGGATTACTTAATGTATTTTTTGCTTCACGTGTATTCACATTTAGTTTTAAAACAATGAAAGCAATATCAGTCCTTTTTTCAGTCACGTTTGATTATTTGATAAATTCCTTAGAACAATGTGGGACTATTATCAATAAATGTACTAATTAAATAAGAAAATGTCAAAAACCAGTTTTAACTTTTGCAGGTGGGTTGAAGCGTATTCCTTAGTGGGTCCCAGCACAGAGAAGTTTTGGTACATGGTATGAGAAAATGGTCTTTTATAAAAAGAAAAAAACAAATCCCTAAGTTTCCCTCTTGTAGCCTTATACCTATAAAAATAACAGAACACAGTAAAGAATTTAGCAATACCTAGATCCATGCTTTTAATCAATTACCCACTTTTTAGTACTATGAACACCCAATATTTAGTGACTATATCTTGAAGATCAATCTGAATGTGGAAAAACCAGAAGCTGTGTGGGCTGTTGGGATATCGGGCTGCAGGAATTTTATGTATACTTAAGTTTTCCACAGGTTCAATGGAAGAAAATGTGACTGTGTTAAAGATGTATGATTCTAATCTATAGAAATTCTTACTTGCTAAAGTAATTTTTGTTTGTGCTTTTGTAACAGGTCTGAAGTGACCAGCTAGAGTAAGATCAATTGTGTGCTTGACCTGATGCCTCTAGAATGCAAGATATGCCTGTGTAAGTCTTCCATGCTGATTCATAAATTGGGATTGCTCTGCCAAGAAGTTTGTAGGAGGCAACTAGTCTCGGAACCAGGTATTTAATATTTTCTCTTTTTTTCAAGGTCCTGTTGTGGCCTTTTGGAGACAATGTTGGATGATTTAAAGAGACACTGTGGGAAAGGTGATAGACTGTGTGTTTAGATCTTGATTCAAGAGGATTCCAGCACAGTCCCTTTACTCAATGAATGCCGAACCAAGCTGAAAGATATTTAATAATCTCAGCACTTCATAGAATTGGTGAACATACAACTGTGACAGGTGGTGGCTGAGAGGCAAAAAGTAGAGGGGTGGGCAAGATTTCAGCACCAAAGATCACAGAAATGATGTAGTAAATATGCAAGGTGTTTGTTAGTCCTCCCCTCCTTCTTGAGCTGTTTAGAGTTGTGAAATGCAATGATTTTGAAGGGGTAGGAAGGATTTATCAACTGAACAGGTCTGCACCTCACTACTACGTTGCTCTCCTCTGTCATAGTCTGTCCAGGCTCTGCCAGCTGACTGCCTGCTGCTACATTAGCTGTGTGCAGAAGGTCCTGTCAGCCACATTCATCCATGCAATGGTAGGACTTTCTGCCTACTGTCTTCATCATTTGTCAAGGTATACACCATGGAAGAGAGCATTTGAAAGATGCTGTGTTGCATCTTTCCCCGAGTTGTAGTTAGGTAATAGCAGTTTTGGTGGTGTTTTATTCATTTTCAGGAAGATAAAATGAGGCAGAAGTGGTACCTTGGCAAAGCTGGAGATTTGGAGTCAGAGCTCTTAGTTCTGTCCTTGATTCTGCCAATACAGGAGTACAAATTATGGACAAAAGTTACAGAAGAAACCGGGGTTCCTTGCTGCTCCGAAGTGTTTGGTCTGGATTTCTGGCAACACTCGGTGAGGAAGCTTGGCACTGTGCAATGCCTTGAGATCTCCTCTTCTTGGGTGCTAGTAGCTCCCATGCACTCTCCCTACACCATGGAGCTTAACCCTCCATAGAGGGATGTGAAATTGAAGCTCCCTTGGTTTATTTGAACATATGACATCTACAGCTCTCTCTTCATGACCACCCCTAAAGTCTCAATCTGAGTAAACACCAGTCCACAAGTTTGTTGCCAGTGGAGTTCCTGCACAGCACTTCCGTGGTGTCAGCTTTAACTGGACCAGACCTCAGGCTCCACAGATGGCCTCTTCCAATGGGGTTTATTTCTCATTTTATGGTTAAAATCCTTTCTGCAAACAAATTCTATGGGGAAAGGTGTGAGTGGGAAGGATTTGGGTAGGAAAGTCTGTAAATCCTGTGGGTTCCTGTTATTCTGGGTGTTGAGAAATTAGTAGGAAGGCAACTGCCAGCTCCAGTTTCATCAGGGTGATGCTCCCTGAAACAGCCTTGGCAGCTGGCTTTGTTTATAGGTCAGTATAATGACGAAGTTCACTTCCTTCCATTGCAGGCGTAGCTTTGGATATCTGAATATATTTATTCAGAAATGCCTGACATAGTAGCTGATAAAGAAAACACTATGCTAGATCTTAGTAAAACAAATGAATCTAACAGCCAATAAGCAGGGCGACATCTCTGTATTTGTCTGAGAATCTGATTCCTACAACTTCTGATTTCATGGTTTAGGGTCTTGTTTCTCTTCTTTTGTCATTTAAGATAATTTGTTACCTTTTAACTGAATTTAAAAAAAAAGCTCTTTTTTGTTACACTCTGCATAGTAAAGCATACTTAAGCAGCAAGGTAGGGAAATCTGTACCTTGAGAGAGTATCATGTTGTGCTGAGACTTCTGAGAGATTAGCTTTTGAAGAACCTCTTTGTTTTTATTCTGAATATGATCCAGTCCTGGGAATTTAATTTGCTTCTTCAGATCATTATGTTTGCATGTTTTCTTATCAAAGGAGGCATAAGTTTAGGGCATGAGTCTAAATCTGTTTTCACATAATTTATTGCAAGTCACATGGTACTGGTGCCATTGAAGGGAAAGATGCTGTTTATCTTTTAATTCTGCAGTGACATCTAGTCCTTTCAACATGGTTTTCATCTTTAGAGGTTAGTGCATATTTTGGCTTCCGACTCTATGATTTTCCGGTATTGGCAGGTTTGTGAATAAAACTCAAGCAAATTTTGTTTTCTTTCTGCATAGTCTCTCTCCCCCTTCCGTATCTCCTTACAGGACCCATCATCCAAATGAAGTCAAGTTACCTTTAGCAATGCGGGACTGGCTTTTTGCTGGATAGTCTTGTCTGGACAGAGGAGTAGAAGTTTAGCAGTATCTTTTAAGTTTGGTTTTCTTTCAAGTTTGCCAGCCTCCTGCATTCAGAGGTCAGATTATCATGCTTTTGTTCCAAAGACTGTTCTTGTCCATTTCCCACAAAACTCTAAAGAGTTAATTGTTTCTGTGTTGTGATCCCTTAACAGTTGCTGAGGTTTGTAAGTGACTTTTTCTATAATTTGTGAAAATGCTATGGATTACTTTGTGGGATTTGCAGAAAAAAGTTTCTGATTTCCTCCTCCTTCTTTCCATTAACACTCTGAATATCCCAGGAAGTGAGTAAGAAACGATACCGTGCTGGTGTCTTGTGTCAGCCAGGCACAGTGTGACCATGGGGAATCGCCCTGCATGTGCCGTGTATGAAGCAGACTACTTATGGCTAGGGCTGGTCCTCTCTTTGTGGAGGCAGACAAGCAGCCTGATTCTGCTTGTACAAGCTGAAGCCATGTTTGGCTCCAAAGCAAGTAGAGGGCACAGGAGCAGTCAGTTTTGAAAGTGAATTTGAAAGCCATGTCTAGTTAATTTAGGTGTCCTCTTGAGGGCCTTGAGCCTTAGGGGATGGGATCTGGAATGATCCCTTAAGGTCTTCAGCTTCCACATCCATCTCTTGTTGATATTAATGGAGAATGAGCTCACAAGACAAAGACAGTAAATGTGGCCTCCAAGGGTAAGTACAGTTGTGGTTTCCCAAGCATTTGTGTCCTACTGGGAAACTTTCAGACAAAAAGGCAAAAAAAGCTTCCTGTTGCCAAAGGTTCAAATGCTGTATTTAAAAGGGTCTTCCTCCAGGTTTCTGAAGGCAGCTGATCAAAGTGTGGCTTTGTGCAGAGAGCACAATACACTTCACATGTACCCAAATTAAGTTGCTCCCCTGTGGCAGCAGCGGCACGGCTGAGTGCCTGCCTGTGCTTCCATGTGAGCCCACTCACCATGTCACTGCTCTTCTCTGAACAAGCAGCTCTCAGCAGGCAGCTGCCCTCTAGGCAGGTTGCTTTTAGGTAAGCTTAGTACAAAGAGTGGGATTACATTATAGCTAAGCGGAATTAAGTGGCAAGTTTTTTTGAGTGCTTGTGATGCTAAGTTGTAAATTTAGTTGTAGCAGGCTCCAAAGAGTGTGACGCATCAGTCCAGAGTCTGGGACTCCTGTTTGACCATTGTCTACTCAGCTCCGACCTAAGCGTGCAAATATCTTGCTTGGAGCAGAGGGGCTGTGCTCCAAAGACAGCTTTTAGGCTGGGTCTGAAACTGTAATATTCACAGATCTGAAGCAGTCACAGTTCCTGCTAGAATTGACAGGAGATGCAAGTGCCAATATTGCTAAATAGCAAGACTTGGTTCAAATTAGATACTCTTGGTTTCAAGTTGGCAGTTGAAAATGCTGCTGCTAGTGTCTATGAATGTCTTTTGAGGGTGTGGGATGCTGTCAGGCTTGGCTGACTGGCTGATATTTGCCAGTGCTAAGACCCTCGTAAGTTTAGACAACTGTACGGGACTGATGTTGTTACCAACCATAAGGTATTTATTTTATTATGACTTGGGCAGTATTTCATTCAGAGCAGCTCAACTCATCTTCTAATATCTGTGAATTATGATTTGGCTCTTTGCCAGTCGAGTCTCCAAAAACTTGTTGCTCTTGATTTTGCTTTGCTCTTCTGGCTTTGGGAGCAGTGGATGTAAATATGTGACATTTCCTCTCACAAATGGCATCATGTTTACGGGGTCTGGTTTACCTCTGTCTTTCAGGTTATGCTGCCACAACCCCATTTATTTCAACACAACTGATCTGCAATAGTGCAACTGAAAGACAGAAAAGTTAACAAAAATGCCTGTGGGCCACTACAAATAGTTAAAAATAATACAGCAATCTGACTCAGCCTCTCAGATGGCAAAAATTCCTCACCTGCATTAAAGTTAGGTGACCAGGATACTGGAATCCATCTTCATTACTTGATTATTTATTGTGTTTAAAATGATGATTAAGGGAAATTTTGAGAGGAAAGTAGAAAATACAGAACGCTTGAATCATTAAGAGACAGAGGAGATTCATTAAAACGTGCTTTGTAACGTAATGGGTAAGTTCCTTACCCATTCTGTAGAAGCACAAGCTGCAGGTTTTTTTTAAAACCACTCCCAAGAAAACAAAATGTTGCTTTCTTTCACTTCCCCCCCCCATACTTTCACTCTGTGATTAGTCCTGTTATTTCTATGTGAATAAACCTGACTGCACATCCATCCTCAAACACTTTTGTGTCTCGCCTGCCGAATGGATGCTGTTTAATATCTTCTGATTTCTTTTCATGGTGAACCTCTTTATTGCCTGTGTTGTAACAGACACAATTCAGTTCAAGCTTTTACTTCCTGGTTTCTTTTCAAAGTAGAATCAGGATGATATTTTCTTACTTGTATGATGTTAGGCCTAAAAGTCCTTTCCAAGGCTCTTACTCAGGTGTTCCAGGAGCTGTATAAAACCAGAACAAAGGAAATGTGTGTGCTATTGCATACTTTTAAACTGATTATTCTAGAAAGGCAGGATTTCTCCTTAACTATGAGACAAATTCTTTTCTGCTCAACTCAATTAGCTGTATGCCAGGACTGAAAAATCTGACCATTATAATTTAAGAGTAGATGGGGTCCTTGAAAACTTCAGTGGTGAGAATGAATAGCCTGTTGCAAGAGGGTGCATTTCAGAGGAGAAATTGATATTTAATTTTTCTTGAAAATGACATTATGTCTTAATTTTTCCCCCTGTAGGAAATTCTGGTTCCTCAAAGCCTGATGTGTTGCTTAGGTAAGTTCACATTTCACAAGGGTATGAAAGACTGAGCACTGGGATGCCACAAGAAGATTTTTCAGGGGCTTAATGTAGCATAAATCAATTTATCAAATACCATTTGTATTTATTTTTCTCACCTAGCTTTCTAAGGCATAATTAATTTTTAGTCTAACCTGTTTCTATCAGTTCTTCCTTGCATAGAACTTCCCTGGTTATTTGGAAGCTTTTTCTACTGATAATCTTTATGCCAATAAAACAAATACTAGAAGACAGCAGAGCTCCTAGAGAGCCATCTTGCTTATATAGCTGTTCCTTCCCTGGGTATCTGCCACTGCCTCTAGGGAGCAGGATGCAATGAAACTGTAGACACTCCTTGGAGGGATTCTCACTGAGCTGTTGACAAGTTCTTCATGGGCTGTGGACAATATACCACTATGCACTCGTGTCACACCACAGGGCCTCCCATTGACGCTTATCCTTTTCATTTGGCCTCTGACCTCCACTGCTTGCCACTTAGTGAAGCAGCAGTTCAGAAAAGAAAGCAAAAGTCAGACCAAAGTAGCTTTCATCTACTTTCCATAGCCTAGTTTGTACTTCTTGATGTTTCTTAAGTTGCTAATAATTAATACAGATCCTTTATATTTTTCTCCATTTTGAAATAAAATCTATTCTTGAGTATAAATGGTCAAAATAGCATTGTTCCACTGCTACTTAGATGTGTGATTTTTCACCCTGATACCATTATTTTCCTTTTTTCTTTTTTTTCTTTTTTTTTTCCCAATACATAGCAGAGATAACCCAGAACTAATTCCAGAGAGTTAAAAAATGTACAAATGCAAATTTACACATTTGGTGCCTCTGAAGTTTCTGACTTTCACACATGTTAGTGATCTGTGCTTGGGCTTACCAAACTGAAGGCAAAATATCATGTTTAAGTACAGTTTAGACAATCCATTCAGCAATGATTTTGAATGTGAGCATCTTATTCATCTGGGTAATTAAAACACTCCATTACAATTGTTCACTATATCAATGCCAACATTTGAAGTCTGGAATAGAAGTAATTGTATTATTCTAGATCTGTGACTGTAGAGCTACAGCAACCCAGCTCTTCACACCGTGATGCCAAAGAATAACTTCAGTGGCCTCCAAGTGTGTTGATTAAATTACAGGAATGCTGAAAACCCTGTCTTTAACCAGGCTTCTGTGGTGTCCAGATGCTGTATAAAATCAGAATGAAAAATCAGCTCCAACTATACATGGGTTGGAAAATAATCCAAGAAGCCTTCTCCATTCCTCTGCTTGATCCCCAGTACTGGTTGAATACTACCTCTCCCCTCCCACTGGTTTTGGAAGTGCTCATCAAATGAAAGGGTAGAACTAGAGCGAGGGAAGATGGTGATTTAATTAGAGATCTAAGGGGTCATTTTTTTTCCCTCCCAGCATGTAGTATTGTTGTAAGTCAGCACTTATCGATGTGTCATGATTACAGACAGCCAAGAAACTGGCCTGCACGTACACTCTTACAATGGCAGACACAGAACCCTTTGACTTTAAGAATGAGCAGTTAACCCTCTTTGTTTACAGTTAAACTGATCTAGAGAAAAGATTCAGTGAAAATAAAATTAGATGATATATATAGGAAGGGCAGCTTGAAGAGCAAAGCAAATGTTAAAAATTTAGAGTGGTCATTTACAACACAGGCAAAGCTTTGTTGAAAATATGCTCAAGAGATTTAGGAGCAGAGATTTTATTGAAAGTCAGCAGGATTTATATTCTAAACTCCATGTAGAATTTGAAATATTTTCTCTGGTAATTGTGCTTCAGTTTACCAAAGATAAAATTAATTTAAAATGTTTAGTTTTGAATTTTAAGATGCTGAACTTTGGGAAATGACTGATTTAATTTTAAAGATATTCACTCTCTAAATCTTTGGTTTTGATCAGAGGTTTCACAGTTCTACCTAGTGCTGTGGACTTTAGGGTATTACTTGCAAAACTATGTTTTCATTCATTCAAAAGAGAAAATAAGATTCTATCGCTTAACAGGCTGGAAGAACTCATGATTTAAAAAAGCTACCTTGTATATGAGGGTGGAGAGATATCTGACCTATGAATTCAAGAACATTTTTTAATACTTCTTTTGATAGAAGCATTAAAAAAGGGACAATCAAAACAAAAATTTCTTAGTGATGATTGAAAATCAAGACACTAGGGGTGAAAGGAAGCTGCTGAGTATCCTAACAACTTAAGTTAATGCTTTAATCAAGCTACCTTCATTTGCTCCTTCATTTCACGAGGATAGAAGAGTGGATCACAGTGGAGTGTTTAATCCTTTTCCATGCCTCACAATGAACTAAGAAGGTGGTCCTTGCTTAAAATGGGTAGACAATCATCAGACCACTAAGGCCGCTGATTGTAGCTTCATTCACACTGGGGCTCCATGGCTGCCAAGAGTTTGCAGGATCGAGGCCAGTATTTATAACTCCAATCTACTGCGTAGCTCTTTTTCAGTTCTTGATTCTTAACAGGTGCTCTCCCCCTGCCCAGTGCTCTGCAGAGTGTGAAAGCAATTGAAGGTATTATGGTTAGACACTAAATACATCATGAAGATTAACTTGATAAATGATCAATTCTGGCCTCATGCTTGAAATTTAAGTCAATTGTCTGGATGAAATGTGTAAATCCCTTTATAACAGACATTTATCTCTCTCCAGACTTTTCAGTGCTCTGCACAAGATGAAAGCCAGCAAGTAGACAATCTTTTCTGGAGGTGATACTGTATTTTTTTCTTCCACTAGGAATAATTTCCTGTGATGTGGTGTCCAGCTGTGTGCATGCAAGTTATACCGAAAATAAGGGACACAGGTATTTTGGAGAGTGTTTCCATTGGTGATGCTCTGAATAGCCTAAGGTCTGATAGACATCCCAGGTAGAAAATGGGATCTTACCTTCCAAGCTTTCTCCCCAGTGTCCAGCAGGTCACACTCCTGTTCTCAGGGCTTGCCTCTGACAAGAGTGATGGGAGTATTTATTCTCCCTAATAGCCTTCAGGCATTGCGCTGCATGTGCTTTAGTGGGAATATTTTTTTTCTCTTACATCTTTCTCTTCCTCTCGCTCCTGATCGTAGCTTCTTCCCTTCTTTTACCTTTTCTGGATGGGTTGTACATTTTCAAAGTTTAACAGTTTCTTATTTTCTTGTTTTCCCTAAGTGGCACAGCTGAAATGTTACAGGCAGATCATCAAACACCTTTAAAAAGGGATTGTCAGGAACTCACATACGTTTGACCTACATGTCTTTGCATAGTCATTTTGAAAGGTTAAAAGGGAATTGTCGGGAACTCAGATATGTTTGAACTAAATATCTTTGCACAATAATTTTCAAGGGTTATCAGAGGAAAATATGAGTTGCTTTGACAGTGGTCCCATCACAAGCTCTTACCTTCAGGAATTCAACCTCCTACTTTTACAACCTATTCATAGTCCCTTTGGAAATTTTAAACACAGCATGTTAGGATGTTGTTTAACAGCAAATAAACCTGTGTGCTGACCTGCCCATGTGCTAATAATAAGTCATGAGTCTGTTTTTTAAGAAACTCTGTCACGAGTGGTGGTTGGAAAATTAAATGAATGACTGAATTCTTACAGATAAGACCATCCAGATGGAACTGCTGGGGGATAGGTTAATGAGTTGGCTCTGTAGCCTTGACAGTCTACTTTCAGAAAAAGGGGCATGCATTGTTCAAACAAACCCATGGCCTCTGTTTTCCAAAGGTGGAATTTACCATGGAGTGAAGGGCCAGCAAAAGGTCTCTGCCCTGGTCTTGCATGGGATTGGAAGGACAGATAAGTTTTGTGCTAAGGAACCTTTTAGGGAGTAAACTATCCCTTTCGGTGAGTTTCTGAAGAGTAATCAAGCATAGGCGTGAACATTTGGTACACTCCCAGTCCTTAAGGATTTGCAAAGAGGTATACATTTATAGGTTAGATAGGGAAATACATTATTATTTTGCTTATACCCTTATATGAGTTGCATAAATACTGCCCATGTGGGAAACATGCCATCATTTTTTGCAAGAATTGGATGGCTTTAAATTTTTATTTTTTTGTTATATCACTAGAGTAATTAGTTCCACTTTTCCATAATACTAATCAGTTCAGCATATTCTGAAGGGACTTTGTGTATTGCAGAAATTACTTCCATTTGCATGGAATGTTGGATTTGCTTAATATAAGAAATTATGGTTTTGGCTGGTAGATACCCTAGATATTGGTATCTTTTTTGGGGGGGGGGGGGGGGGGGGGGGGCAAA
>VYXB01006395.1:1033503-1113698 GCA_013397135.1 Pachyramphus minor
GGGGGGGGGGGAAGGTGGCTAAAGGGTAACACCAGTAGAAAAAACAACAATATACAGTTATTATCTCTGTTGCAACAGCATTTTAGTTTCTGGGTGTACATGGTGACTCTTCCTTTATTTCTTGGACAAAAACATAGCATTGATAGCAACAACTAAACTCCTCTGTCTTGTGAGTTATTTCCTCTTCTGGCTGATCGACAATTTGCAGAGTTAGTTCCATGATTTCTAGTGTCTCAAGAGTGCATTAGAGTTTCACAGCAGGAGATTTGTAAAAGGGAAAGGAATGGTGTACAGGGAATTAAAAGGTCTGTAAAACTAGAGGCTTGCTCTCCTGTGAGGAGTGATCTTGTCTAAATCAATAAACGTCCATGCTCTGTGTTTTTCAGCTGTGATTGTTAGAATTGTGTGTTCAGTCAGTGCGTGCTGAGAAGAGCCAATATTGGCTTAATAACACAAAAAATGTATTTACAGCTATTTGTCCAAATTCTGAATAACTGCTCCTTTTGTTCTCTGTCCTTTGCTATTCCCAAACCATAATGCAAGCAGATTTTGGCTCTGAGTCCGGTGAAGTATTTCTAAGCATGCTTAACTCCAGGCGCATGACTGCTTCAGTTAACATTTGTAAGACTTTCTACAGGCTTAAAGGTAAGCACACACTTAAATGGTTTGCTAACTTTGAGTCTCATTTTTCCTGTTTAGAAGAACAATATTTTTAATGACTGTGCCATGCACAAAGAAAGATGTTCTTAAATAAAGATCATTACTACCTATCATTCATTTTCCGTCATTCTGTATCTGTATATGTTTCTGCTGAGTTGTTTGTTTTGAATCAAAACCTGTAGTAAAGAGGCATCCATGAAAAGCTGCACTTTGATATAACAAGTAGTCAAAGCCAATGACTGGGCAAAAAAGACTTAGAAGTCCAGGATTTCTTTTGCAGAAATGATATGTAAACACATGGGAGGGAAAAAAGGAAACATTGCTAAAGAGCAAGAAAGCAGGAATGAAGTGTACATGTGTATATTTTTACTGGAAAAGGTATCTTTTTTATTGCAGATTAACTGGTGCTTGCTAAGCCTTGCCCTGCGAGGTCCTACAGACATTACAGATTTCTACCACATGGCAGCTAAGCAGGCTTAACTCTCACTCTCAGCAGTGACTGACTTTGCCTATTCCAATCTGTTAGAAGAACTGTAGTGCTTAGCTTCTGTTAAGTGGGATAGCTAACATTTAATTTGTGAAGTTATGCAATTACCACAGCAATACCAGAGTAATATTGACAGTGAAGGAGAAACCTATTTTAATTTATAATAATTATTACATAGGTTCTAGTTCCAGGGTAGCAGCCAGAGAAATGAAATTCAGAGGTATTAGGCAAAGATACAGCCGCAGTTGAATTCTTAAAAGTTTGAACATGAAAACCAACTAGCTAGTTATGAGGAGGACATGTTGTTTATGAGCTGTTCCCTTACATTTTCTGATGTTCTGTCTGCCCATGGAAATCCTTTACCATCCCTTAGAGACTAAAATATCATTCTGAAGATAGAGGCAGGATTCAAGCAGTAACATTCTCCCCAGATATCTTCTGATGAGGTGTCAGCTTCCTTTTGGCAAAGTCTGAAGGATAGATAAGGGACTGTGGTTACAGGCACAAAGGGCTTTTATGACAAGGTGAGAAAGAGAAAGTTTCAGATTAGCAGGAATTTGTATCTTTATTGTGCTTTTAACTTCAGTTTCAAATCTTAAAACAGATTTTTGCTGGTACATGAACTCAGTGAACTAATGTCCTCTTGCATTTTAATTTCTTCACTCCGACTCTGTCACTTCAAAGCCTGCTCCAGAGAGAAAAGTTTGCAATCTGCTTGATTTGGCTACAGAAACGTGTGTTTCTTGTATGTGGTCACAAAACAGGGGGAGCTCTTGAAATACATCAGCAAAGAATAAAAAAGGCTACTGTATATTTTGAAAGGTCCATTGTATTTGTACCTGGATAAAGAATAATCTTAACCAGCTCTTTACTGTTAAAGTAAGGACTACTAATTTTTAAGGAAAGAAATAAAAGAAGCCTCAGAGGTAGACTAACTGAAAATAAAATTAAGTACATCAGTAAAACAAATATAAAATTACAGACGGGGTGTATTCCTCTCTTTTCCCTAACTGTCTCCTATGGTTGTCTTATCCTCTGTTTCTGTTCATGTCTTTAGATTTGCAAATCTCTTTAACAAATTCATGTTTTGGAGCTTTAAAATTGTGACCTGTTGAAGTTCACTCTAAACCTGAGGGATAGATATATCACATTCCATAAAATTGTTAATACTGTCCATCAGATCAGATGGAGTTCTAATAAGTGCAGTACTATCTCACCATTTAGGAAAGTGCTCAGCATTTTGTGTGGCCATCCTTTAAGATAAAAGTCAGTGGTGTGTGAATTCAATTATTTTACATACATAAAACTTTCCAAATCACTCCTGGGTTCACATGTTTTAGGTATACTCATATCTGTTATGTTACTTCAGGGAGTGTCAACTGTACTTTGATTTTGTGGGAAATGAGATCAAAAAGAAGTAAGATTTGGTTCATTGGAAAAGGACAGTTAGAGGGAGTGTAGCTGGTGAAAATTCAGGAGGATAGGTTTTAAATTCTCCTTCTCTGCATTGTTGAAATAATTCACATAGACTGAGAAAATGGTGTTGTTTCCACAACTGCAGTACATAGAAACTGCAGAGCAGAAATCAGTGAAGAATATTAAGATCCCAGGATTTGGCATGAGCATTTCTCAGCAGTGATAAGAAACTCAGGTCACTGTTATCTTTACTAGAAACTGGATATGTCAAAATGTAGCACCTGATTCAGGTTGTAAGCCAGGTGTAGTGGTCCATCAGATTTATCAGTGTGTTCTCATTTACAGCAGGACTCTCTGTCCATTAACAATACTTTGGCCTCTGGTGCTTTGGGACAACTTCCACAACAAGGCAAGTAGTGGCCAATACTGAACATACCTGAACTTTTGTTCTGGATATGTGTGTCAGTCAACAGACCCATCTTCATCAGAATCTGCAAAGGTAGATCACTGGTCTAATGCTGAAAATTGCCACTTCTCTTTGTGGTTCAGGGGAACTGATGGGCACTCAAGTGTTTTTCAAAGTAGAACATTTAAAAGCATAAAAATAGATGCGGTGCCTAAATTTAGGGGCTTACTTCAAAAGTCCTGGTAGTCCATATTTGGATGAAGCAAATGTCAACATCTTTGCAGTTTTTATGATGTGAAAGCTCCTGGATAGGCATATGACTATTTTCTGTTTACTCAAAAACAATTTGTTTATGTCTGCTATACCTTACTGTATAATTTAATGGCAGATGAGCCTACAAACAATCCTAGGTTGGCCTAAAACAGCAGCCTCTATCAAGAGTCTGGCCCAGTCTTCTCACTGGTACTATCTGAATTTCTTACTTTTCCTTTTCTGTGTGCTGCATGAAGTCTCTCCTCATATCTGTACAAGGAGATTTATTTGGCAGTAAAAATGTCCACTTAAATTGAAAGTTTAGTTATTTACTATATAGAAGTGAATACCCTTCAATAAATCAATCTTTCTTTCTCTTTCCTATTATTATTTATTGTTTACATTACTGTAACAGACATATCTCCTGTAAAGCCTTTCAGCTTTAATCCACCAAAGCAAGGAAAACATGGTGTTGAAGTAAAACTAATGCAAAGGAGCAGCCATCCCTCTGAATTTTATTTCCCACTGATGGACGAGGAGCTGCTCTATGTGATGTCATGCATTGGAAAAAAGCAATTTTCACTTGCTTTTTGAGGCAAGAATTATTGTCTCTTTTAATGGGTTCTGAGGGCCTAGAAGAGAGGGACGAGGGTCTTTGAGAGGGATGTGTGGCTGCTGCCACACAGGGAATGGCAGAAATTAGGTGGTGTGCTGCAGTAAAAATGCTGCATAAACCTCATAGACAGGAACAGCTTGTGTAAAAACCCAGATACATAGGTGTCTAGGGTTACAGATGGGTATCTTAAAAACCTCAAGTGTCTTCTGGGAGAAAGATTTAGGTTCTTGGTCACAGCTGAATAGCCTGTTTCTTGGAATGCTCTGTTGTTGTGCAGGGATGATGAATTCCATGAACTCAGTAAGGATGTTTCTCCCAGGTAGAACACAGATCACATTCATTTTGTATGATTTCTGATTTGTACATTGGAGGTGGTAACTGTGCACCAATACAGACATTTATGATGTGATTAAAGGGCATTCTTATTTAACCCTGCTAATGCTTTGTGTCGCTTCATCCCTTCTGTAGATGTTTCACTTATTTACTGCTTGTACTGCTGAAAATCGTTCAAGTGCACTAGCGACTGAAAGACCCTGACTAAATGTTTTCTAAAGAAAAGTAGGACAAGCCTATGAAATTGTTCGCAAAATGTACTTATCAGTGTGCTGTGGTGTGGTATGGTATGGACTGTGGTATATGTGGCAAGAATCCCTGGTCTGTCCCTGCAGCTCTTCCTTATGTTGAAATTATTTTCAACCCCCATGTTATTTGTGCCTTTATTTTTGGCAGCAGGGTTAGCAAGTTTAGATTTTGAGTCAGAGAATGGGAGAGATACAGAACTGCTTAGTGAAGGGATCAGAAAGCACAGGCTAGCTGGAAGCATTCGGGACTGCTTGTGGGGCAGAGGAAGGCAAAATCCTACATGGAGCCCAGATGTCCCTCCCCCAAGCTTTCATCTCACCCACCCTATAAGCTTCGTGTCAAAGCCGACCTCTTCCTGTTGGAGACGACTGAATGCGATTCCTTTCAGAGGCTGTCAGCGCTTCTCCTGTGACTGCCCTGTGGAGATGCTGTTGAGTGACACGAAACACTTTTTCTCCTGACAGGATTAGCGAGCCATCTCTCCACACTGCCCAGCTTCCCCCTCTGACTCCGCCAGCTCTCTCTATGTGGCCAAAAAGGTATGCTTGTGTCTTGGATAACAAAATAGCATTGCATCACTTCTCCCGTGTTCGCTACTGACAGAGGAACTCCGTTGTTAAGAGAAAACTTTCACTCTTCACGCAGCTCCATTTTTGGAACTAGAACAGGAATTGTTAGCCTATGTCCATTTCTTTTAAGCCTCTCCATTTATATCTTGTGGAAGCATAGGGATTGTCCAGTGTTATGCCCAGTCTGTGGTCCTTCCAGATGTGTTCCTGCTCTGTGCCCAGTCTTCTCATCAGGTGTTCTGTAGGAGGGAAAAGATGTCAGTGGTGGTTAGCCTGTCCCAGGAAACGCCATGACTAATCTCTGATAATTGAAAACTTCCCTCTTTCTGGGAAGATACATGATAAAACCTTGCTAATGGAACTTCCAGAATGAGGATTTTTATCCTGAGTATTCATTTTGACTCCCCACGTAAGAGGGTAAGACAGGGAGTCATTTTTAGGCACTCTAGTGGGTGATCACTCTAGCAAGTGTCTGGGGGGAATGAAGAAATCGGTACAAACTTGCCTCTCCCAAGTTGATGCCTGGTTATCCTGTCTGTTTCTTCATTGTTCCCCTGATGAGTTTGTCTACATCGGGGTACTCAAGCAGATCTTATCTGTCGTTTTACTGCTTCCCCTTCATCAAAAAGTTGCTGTGCCTTTTTTTGAATAACTGTTAGACCAGTTAGTCTTGCCTTGCATTTAAATGTATTCTTTTCTTATTGTGAAAACATAGATGCAAATGTGTATGAAAAAAATACATTTGTTACACGATTACATATAATGAAGAGGAAAAAAATAGCACAATTTTTTACCCCCCTCCATATGTTAGTATATATTCATCTAAGTAGGTATTCAAATTATTAATTCAGATTGAAGTAAGCATGTGCATCAAAATCAATGTTGGGTATGCTTATGGGCTGAATCTGGCTCTGCAAATTTACAATATTATGTTACTACATTACAATATGCTGTCATGTTCAAACCTTTGAATTTATTAAGCAGGATGTAATGTGCCAGATCTTTACAAATTTCCCAGTGTCTTAATACTGGTTGTTGGCAGTCTTATCATTAACATAGCAAGCCAAATGACCCTTGCACTAGATTTTCCAAGCAGATGTCAATGCAAGAAACTAATCTCAGTTTATATCAAATTATTGTACTTTCAGATGGTTATTCAATCTCTGAAGTATGGGACGATCCATAATCACATTATCCCAAGGGAAGCTCTTTGAAAGAACTGTGACCTCTTTGCACTTGAAGGTTAGAGGAAAGCATTTTCTTCCAACTCTTTACAATTCCATTTCCATATGTTGCCAACTGTACTAATCTTTTTGCCAGGGAAAAACAGCCCTTTCCTTTCTGTCCTATTCCACCTTTAATTTGCCTTGTTCATGTTTGTTTCTGGAGAACTGGACTTGTTCTCTAAAGCACTCTTTTCTTGCAACAGCCACTTAAGTATTATAATCTTACCATGACCTGGCCTTTGGGGAAACTGTAAAGGGGCACTTGGATGCTATGGTGATGAGCAGTGCTTAAAAACACTTAGGTAGATTTAAAAGACTGAGTTGCCGAGTTTTTGTGGCCTCTATTTGGATTTTTTGTTTCATTTAACCTGTAGTGTCAACAGAGCCAAAACTCTGAAAGGCATACCAGACAGAAAAAACCAGTTAGGAAATGACCTGAAACTGTTTTGGGCACTGTGCGAGTGCTTTCATTGTCTGCAAAGCAGTGGGTGCAGACAACTATAGTTGCATTATTATTAGCTGGTGAAATGCTGAAGACACCTACTGAATAGTGGCATTTCATGTACAACTAAAAAATCCAAGAAAATTCATTTCAGACTTGAAGTTTTGGTTTTCCGATGGCAGGAATTTTTCTTTGCCTGATTTTGAAGCCAAAGAAAAACTGTGTCACAGGACCTGACTTTTCATCAGACCCTTGAAATCAATTATGAGGTATGCTGAAGAGACTTCATGTGCTTCAGATAATCCTGATTATTTTCCTGACACAAGCTTCCTGTATTGCCTAACCAGCATCACTAAGAAAGACAAAATGGTTGTCTGCTATGCAACAATTAGGCCATAAAAAGTAAACAAGAAAAGAATGAGAAAGGCAAAGGGATTATAAAACTACAAAGAAAACCTCATATACAGTGACCTATCTTAATCTTTGCTATGAAGGCATCAGGTATATGTTTCTTAATGTCCAAATCTAACTAAATATAATCTATACACTGCCATATTCCCACTAGGGAATGCAATGCCAAAAAAGCAGACGTTAAAATCTCCCATCAGCATTGCCGTGGGTTGTGGGGGATGTGAAGTCAGGCAGTCTCCTTGCTGCTTTAGCCCGAAAAAGAGGCCAAAGTTCAACAGTTTCATTAATTCATTCAGGAAGAGAGGAAAGTGAAAACAAACCAAGTATTTTCATTGATCGTCCATGTTTCATTGATTGTCCAGATACTCAACTCACTTGGTTGTCTCTTTCCTTTTCCCCTTTCCCCCTTTTCCTCTTCTAGAAATCAAGAGGTTATGGAATTTTAATGTCAGCAATGAAAATACTTAAACAAATCATTCCATCATAGTTAAGTTTCTGTTTCAAACTTCTTTTGCTTCATTAGTTTATCAGTCCAATAGTAATTTTTAAACGTAAGCTCTTTATTTGATTATGATTCTTTATCCAATGAAATTTTACTTATTTTCTTTTCCTACTAGTTACTGCACAAAGATTGTGTTTCAAGAATGCTGGCTGGTTTGCAGAGCCCTGGCTGCATGAGATAGCTCCTTCTTCCTCTAAAAATGCAACCTCACGTTGCACAGAGCAATTAAACTGTTGGGAAATCTGAGAAACCCTGTGGTCACAGGAGATGCAATTCTACATTGACTGCAAAACTCCCTGCCAGATGAAATAAAAATAGCTATTAATTTCACCACGTTACGAGCTAAGTGCGCATACAGGAACCAAGCTCAAAAGCCATCCCTTTGTACAGGCTTTCCCCCAAATGTAAATGCAGTCATGCTGTCAAATAAAAGCAGAGGCAACAATATTTATACAAGACACTGCTGTTGCACTTGTAAAATCTGAAAAAAAATGCTTCATCTGCGACTGATGTGTACCAGTTTGAGAATCCCTCTGGAAACTCAGAGATCGCGTTCACTGTGCTAATACATAGTTCACCCTTACATATGTACCAAAGTTACAGCACCAAGGCCAATGAAACAAAAGAAGGTCCAGAAGTATGGAGGAAAGCAATAGA
Organism: Pachyramphus minor; assembly: GCA_013397135.1. Classification (NCBI taxonomy): domain Eukaryota; kingdom Metazoa; phylum Chordata; class Aves; order Passeriformes; family Tyrannidae; genus Pachyramphus; species Pachyramphus minor. The sequence continues at coordinate 1,041,730 of VYXB01006395.1, forward strand.
TTACCTTGGTTAACTTGGTAGTTCAGAAGTTCATGAGAAGTTTGTGACTGCTGTTCTTTGTTTTTCTTCTGCAGAGCAATTTCCCCTGTCCTCTTCCGCCTCTTTCATGTTATTTATTTTCTAGTAACACTGACCTTCTGCACTGAAAAATAAAAAAGAGTTTCCTCCTCGAAGAAGAACTCTTCTATGTGAAAAGATTTTTCTTGAATATGAGTTCACATTTTGTAAATATATTTTCTTGCTGGTTTTCTGGCTTGTGGATAAAACTTTATTTTAGATTTTAGGCAAATTCTTTCAAAGTGCATTACTTGGAAACCTACATTCCCTGGTTTTCATTAAGATCTGAATTAGCCTTTTGAGTCAGATTTGAAAATAAAGCTAAGGCTCATAAGTCACTTATATATTCTTCAGACTTTCAGGGTAAATCCTGATAGCAGTTTTTTCCCTGTGTATTGTTTACAGTGATAGTCTAATGTTTAGCCAGTGCTTGGCTGTGGAACAACAGAGTTGTAAGATGACCAAGCTCATTTCCTGAGTTGCATCTTTTTGTTTTCATAAGAAGACTTTATTTAACATTTCATTTAACAAGCCTTGTGGACTATCTCTTGATTAGATTCTGCTTCTTTCTTGCCACTTGCATGAACTGAGAAATGTAACCTTAAAGCCAGAGCCAATATAAATATTTTTACATAGAGTGATGTAACAACCAGCTTTCTGTTTCATGAAATTCAGACTTACTAGAAACTCTAATACTTTCCTCCATTTTTGGTCTATCCTGAAAAATCCTTTCAGTTGGTCACTTATATAAGTGAAGAAGCTGGGGATTTAGCATTGTAGGAAACTACTGCAGAGTCACTAAGGTTAAATTTTCAGAAGGAAGATTTTAGTATCAGTGTTCCTAGCATTAAGTTAAAAAGTGGCATAAGATAACCTGTGTGCACTGCGTTTACCTGTGTGTAAACTGGGAGTTCCCTTGTATTATTCGTTCACTCTTTTGGACATTCAATGCTAGGCAGACAAGTTATAAAAATCTTCACCCATTTGCCTTGCAGTCAAAATTAGCTAAAACTTTTCCTCCCTGAATAATTCCTGGATTTAATTACTGATTTGTGGGACTAACTTTGTAGGCCCATACTTTGCTCTTAGGTTTCATAGTGGAAACCTGGTTTGACTTCAGCTGTGTGGAGACCAGCAACTAGTCTAGAAGAAAAGTGTCATGGTAGGTATTTCTGGAGAGTATGAATAAGAAATTGTGAATGATGGTAGCACCTAGACCAAGAGGAAATGGAAATTTGTGCTATAGGCATAGTTTTGGGGAAGAGACCAGCTGAGATGGTCAAGACTAACGATTGTCACCATGGGATATACCCCTGAGAGGTTCAGCCAAAGGACTTGAATGTTGGAAGTTTTTCAGAATTCCCCACCCCCCCACCTCCTCAACCAGTGTAAGATTAATTTATAGTGTTTGGGCAGGGGGGAAGTTGGGGAATGGGGTCAAATTGATGGCAAGCTGCCAAAATCTGCTTAACTTCTTTATCAAAAGAAAAATAAACTTTAATCTGCTTTTCTGATGTCTTTGAGTGTGAAAATGAGTGTGTTGCAAAACGATCGCATAAGCTGCTCTGCAGCAATGAATTTCAAATTCTTAAAGTTTATGGGACATTATTAAACCTGTAGTTATGGTGGTATGTTAACCATTGCCAAGTTTTACTAGCTTTACTTGAGTTCACTTTAAAAAAAGAAGAAACATCTCAGAGAATTGCTGCTGCTCTTAGTTTCCAATGGTCAGTGTTCGATTGCTGCTTGGATTTCTCTGCTGATTGTTTTGATTTGCTGCTCAAATGCCAACATGTAATTCACTCAGTCTGGTTCCTGATTCTGATTATGATTTTTATAGTACCATCTCCCAGCCTCAGTCTTTATAGGTTTTTTGATTGGTGTAGGGCCATTGCAGCTTGGTTTTCTATTGTGAACTTTCAGTGAGATGTGCCAGGTCTGCAAGATGGTATTATTTTTTATCCCTTCTGTTTGATTGTTGTGAAACTACACTTATTCAAGGATGCCAAAGCTCCCCAAATATTCTAATTTACTCTTTGGTATCCCAATTAATACGGTCCTAAGACGTTCTCCAGTTATTGAATTTTCCTGGCTCTTCTGTCCATTGTCATAAAACTATTCTTATAAGACCCTGTTAAATAAGACCCTATTTTTAGTCACTTTAGCTTTGCCAGACTTTAACTGTTAGGTTAAATTTTGTCAGGTGTCTGCATCAAGCAGAGTGTGTTTCCTTGGAAGAAAAATACAGAACCATATTCTAGCATTTTTCAGAGCAATGCAAAGGAAAAAAAAATACTCCATTTATATTTTAACTTTTAAGTATTGAAAAGATAAAAAGAGTATTTGTAGCCACATGCTTTGAATCAGGTACCTAACAAAGCCAGAGGTTGGAGTATTTGGGCCAGAAATATGTTTTTTGATGTATCTACCCCAAAGGGTAGATGAAACTACCACCTTTTTAAGAAATCTGAATTTAAATTTTTTTTTGGAAATAGTTTATGAAGTCTGAATTATACAAAACATTGACATTTCCTGGGTGCCTAAAACTTCAGTTTTACCTGTTACCAAGGTAATTTCTTCTTTAATTCCATGTGGTAAAATTCTTTCATATATCGTATTTTGGAGCTATTAGTGCCATTGAAAACTCTAAGAAGTCAACTCCCAGTTCTGATATCTGGAAGATTTTAAGTAAGGATGGAGAACAAAAAAAAACAAACTCCTTTGTCATATGAAGACACTTTCTCTTCACCCATGGTTAGATTACTCATGATGGTTATGGCAGGTTTTGGTGGTGAAGGATACCTACAGCCATACAGTTGAAGGTCCTGTCATGTAATAAGTACACTGAAAAAAGCTGAATTAAAACACTGGAAAGGGACAGATAAGGATTTTCCTAAATGTTAGGTTTGTCATGGGTTAAGGAGCTTTGACTTGGGGAATTTCACTTATATTAATGTACTGCCAATTAATACTAACTTTTAATTACTGATTCAGTTATTGAGCTGCATCAATGGGCTTTAGTTTTGCGTGGAGGAGATCCAGCGCTGGTCATCACAAGGTCCTGCTGACTCCAACACCACTATGAGCACCTCAGAGTCTCTGCATTCCCTGGATACCCACACCCTGCCATTTAGGTCCAGTAGAAATTTAGGAACATTTGCTCACTTACAGTGTAGGTGAGCATACCCTGAAATCTGAATCTTTGAGAAGGCATTCAGATTTGGTACACTGGGTATGGAGCTGAATCTTGTGTTTTGCTACTCCATGGAATTTTGCTTTACTGGATTTTCAGTGCTTTTCTGCAAAAGCCACATTTCAAGTTTTGAGGAGGAAAAGCGACATCAAATAGATTTTCAAATATTTTCTGGTTCTGCAACTGAAAAGCCACTGCAGCTAATTTATCCCTCTAAACATCAGCCACTGCTATTGAAAACACACAGAGAGAAGTAGGATAGAAGTGTCCAATAAAAGCATGAGTTTAATGGAAGATTTAAGGATACAGGACTGGCAGAAACAAGGCTGAATATTACAATGTTTTCATCCTACCTAATGAAAATAGTATCCCGGCTTATAGTTGAACTGTAGTCAGCTCCCTTTGTGCAACACACCAATGGATATGAATGAGTTGTGCCAGCAAGAAATAAAGATAGAATATGTTATTTAAAAACCATGCTTGTCAGATAAATAGGGGAATAATTTATTAGGTACCTTTGGAAAAAAACACATTAAAAATACAAACAGTAAAGAGAAAAGCATTGGGTGAAGAAATACAGTTAAAAGAGCACATCTGTTTCAAATTCTTATTTGGGGCAAAAGATCCTCACATATGTTTTTATTTTAAATTTGCATGTGTGTTGTTATCCTTGTGTAAACTATTAGGTAAATAAATGTATTGAGAACCCATTTTTCAGTGAAGTTTGGTTAGGAATATTTGTACACATTGTGCGAGAGATAATTTGAAACCTAATTGAAGCTTTGTGAGGAACCAATTTCCTGCAGGTCCCTTAATTTAAAATACCTGCCTTTTGTGTATGAGTATTGACCAAAGACATTTATTTATCTTGGAAATGAAATTATTTTCCCCTTTAGTTTGCATTTTTGACACGCTTTACTAGAGTACAGCATAATACAGAACCTTGTCACCGTTATAGCTGTAGCAAGAACTGAACTGTACAGAAAAACTCATCTAGTTTTGGTTAATCAGAAACATGTATTCAGCCATGATTGGTTCAGATAGTGATTTTAGATACACTCTTGTAAAGTTAATAAGTTTTTTACTGAATAGATAGGGGGATCTCGTGCTAATAAACCTAGCAGTTTGGACATAAGTAGGAGAAATTTTGGTGCCATTGAAATATTTGGTAAAAATTCTATCAGTTTCCTTCAGTGGAACTTGTGTTTTTTCTCATAGCCCTTGTATGAGTCTCAGTCTGCACTGTTGCAAAGACTTGTGGTGAGAAAGTATTCACTTTATGTTGCAAACTCCCTGACATTAGAAAAAATAGTTGCGCGAGCAGAAGATCCTGTTCTGCTTTTGTCATCAAATTAAAGTGCCTAAATTAGGAGCCTTGACCCTTTCCAAGGTCAGTGAAGTGAGAGGGCGCGATGATCCTAGTGGGATCTGATTCATCCTGTGGATGTAATTCAGGAGGGAGCCGCCTTGCACTATGCACAGGTGAGGGAAGCCGGGCTGTGGAGCTGCCCATTACTTCTACGCTTCCCTGGAGAGCACGAGATCCTTGGGTGGTCCAGGAAGCATTGATAGGCTCTATCGCAGGCACTATGAGGAAGAGTGGCTGGAATATCACAAAATAGAACTCAAAGTGGAACTTTTGGAGTTACTTCCCAGGTAGCTGGGCAATAAGAGCTCACCTTCTGATGCTGACTGGGAGAGCACAGAGAAAGAATTTTTGCTGTGTTTTGCATGAGCTAGAAACCTGTTGGGTGCTGGTCTTTGAATGGAAATAACTTTAAGGACTCATTATGCTCTCTTCTTCATTGCAGAAATGTTAGTGATTCAATATTGTTACCTCTGCCACTTTATTGGTCCAAGAAATAGTCATAAAAAGTAGCAATAGAGTCATTAGAGAACTCTATTAAAGCCATCACTGTGCCTCTAACTGCTGCAAGTAAAGAAAAAGGCTTCTGGGCCAAAGTTTTCTGTCCAAGATTTTTGCCCTCTGTAGAGACGAAGGAGACGAAAAAAGAAATCCCTGTCTGTAGTTCTTGCCAAATAGGCATGGCTTCAGTGTTTGGAGAGTTCCCCTTGGGAGATCAGGAATGGTTCAATGTAGAAAGATTTACAGAGACTTAAAACTTATAATGAAACAGTTATCTTTGCTCTCTCTCCTTTTTCTAAATCATATAAAGTCAGGTGGTACGTTCTCACAGTAGTATTAGTAACTGTCAAGTCAGACATAAAGCAAAAAAATATTCCTGACTTGGGTAACAGTTAGAGCTGAGGATGAAAAATGTCAGTGGAGAAGTGATTTTTGTGTTGTCTCCAATAGTAAGTAAGGTGTTACTCTTGCAAATCATTCTCTATAAGATGATCTGGTGCCAAGTCTCATTAATTTCAGCAGGAGCTTCGTGGGAGTCTGGGGATCCTGCTTGTCAGAGCAATTTATGTGACAGACTGAGATGGAGAAAGAGCTTTGTGTGTTGGAGGACAAGGTGGGGAGCTGCTGGCATAGGGAACTAAGGAGGGAGGGAGTGATCGGGAACTAGAAAGGTAGTAATGCCATTACAATCAGAAGAGTTTTCTTGAGTTAAAATCCAGCAGAAATACATTCTCTGTTCTACTTAGAAAAATACAGGCCTAATAATCCTGGATTGCCAGGGATCAGTCCGGTCTCCACTGAGAGCACTGAAGTCTGTTGGTTGGTTTTACAAGCCTGGGGTTTCAGTCCCTGTCAGATCATTCACATACATATATTTCTGACTTGCACAAGGTTGCCAGAGCACTACAGGGTTGGTTTATACCCTCTCTTATTTTAATGCTAAAATGGAAACATTTTGAAACCCAGCTTGGGAAAAGTGAAATTTTGAAAGAAAACACAGAAGTCTCTGTTAAATACTCTGGAGCTCATGTTGCATTATAAAATTCTCCAAGTTGGCTTGATAAATGTGGGAGATTGAGGATACATCACCCTATCTGTTTTTAGACTTTCCTACCCTTTAGCCATCAAAAAATTGCTGCTGTGGTAATCATTGCAACTGATCCTCTTAGGAGCAGAAACTCAGTTTGTCATACTGAGGTATCCAGAGGAGAAAGGTGAGAATATACATTGAAACACACATTTTCTTCTACAGAGCAATTTTTGGATTTTTGTCTGGTTGGTTGGTTTTCTTTTTTTTTTTTCTTACCCTGTTTAAGATCCTCAATTAAAAAGTTGGTATGCTTACTTTTGGGACTGGATTGCTAACCTCCTCCCCAGCCCAGTTCTATGTTCTCTTCCACAGAGGTCAGCACCATCCATGAACCGGAGAAGGTTTCACGAGTCGCTGAGCTATGTGTTGCTGAAAAACCTGTCTTTAGGGTAAGTTTCTCCTTTCCTCTAACCCTCTTATAATAGAAGTTTTGTTGATGTGATGAAGTCTGAGCGCTTGTCATTAACAGTAATTAAAAAACAGTGTCTACAAGTTCCTGAAAACAGGAACATATGTGATTTTTGTGCATTCAGAGTTAATACCTAATCTACTTGTGCTGTGCTAAGCATAATATAAATTTGTTTCAAATAACTTTGTTACCTTCAGAGACTTCTATCCTCCCCCCCTCAGCCCCTAGTCTCTAAACACTTTTAACCTCCCTTTTCTAAATTTTATTCTATGCTCCATGTGTATGAAATCTCATTTTGAACACTTATTGTTAATTTTTATGAGTGGTGTAAAAGAGAAGCATGGAATCCAGGTCAGTTGGACTGAATCCATGGGAAAATGCCCCTAAAAATTAATTTATGATTGATGAGATTGATGCTGAAAAGGCTGACTTAATTTGTTTCATTATGTTTGAAAAATGAAGCTGAAGGCTTGACAGGACCAAATTGAGGTGGGTACAATAAAGCCAATTTCTTGGCAATCTTCACTCATAGCTTTGTCCATGCATCTCTTTAATGATAAGTAATATGCTGATCTTTGGCAGCTCATGAACAAAATCCTGAATTAATTTTGCACCCAGGGGAGAGTACAAATCATCAGAGTGATGCTGTTGATGGTTTTTATTTTCCAGAGACTTCAGTGGTGCAAAGAGATGGTTCTGAAACATAGACTGGTGAAGGGAGGAACAGGAGAAAATAGGTGGTAAGAAGAGAGGATATTTCTTACCACTGTGTTCAAGTCAGAACAGAGGTGGAGTGTTGAAAACTGGGTACTGCTTAACCTGTGGAAAACACAAGTCCTTAGCAGGGATTTGTACTTCTGCATGGACCATAACTCTCTAGTGCTTAGCAAGCAGTGGTCTGCTGGTAACAGAAAGATGTCAGCAAATTAACTTCTCTTTGGAAACAGAATCATCTTAAAGCTTCTGAGACGACACAATTTCTCGTTTGCCTCCATTAAATCAGATTAAATAGAGAGCATATTTTTTTAACTTTATTGTCAGAATAGCTCTCAAATATGTCATTGTGAGGACTTCTGCAATGAAGAGAAATATTAAGTGCTGCCCCTTCTCATTTGACTAATGAAGGGAATAATTAATGGAGAGAGAGTGCAAGAGTTCATGTATATTTCATTCTATTTGAATTTGAAAATGCTGGGTTATAAAAATGTTAAGAATTTCCCTTTGTGGAAGAAAGATAACTATTAGAACAGAGCTCCTACCTCAAGCTTACTGCAGTGTTTTTCTTCAGCGTTGCTTCTTTTGTTGCAGGAAAATGTAGAGATTCTGAAAATATTTTTCAGTTTTAAACAAAGAGAGCTGTGTTCCTGGGTTAGTCAATACTGGTGCTGACTGTGCCTTCATATGTGATATTGACACTGAATCTATCACAAGAAAAGCTGAGGGATTTGTATTTGATTAATAATGATAGGAATCCACCTCTGACACTACGGATCTATCACTAGGGAGGTTGAGGGCCTGGCATCTGATTCATAATGATGGGAATCTACCTTCTTTGTAATCAAAATTCATTTTGGGTAAAATTTTATTCTCATTTAAAAGAATGTGTTTAAGCCCATTTATAGATCTAGCCATTTATAAATCCGAGAAGTAGAGGCAGGAGTAACTGCTAGCACCTTGTGGTACAGCCGAGAGCAGTGCTGTAAGCTGCTTTTACCTGGGCAAATGGTGTTTCCCTATGCAAAAATGGAGAAGCCTATGGCCACTTAGGTGTTTACAAGCACACAATGTGTGTGCAAAGGCACACGGACTTTGGCTGTGGAAGTGTTGTCAATAAAGTGCAAAACCATAGATGTATACATAAGCACATTCCCTGCTTATTAGCAACCTGCTATAAACCCCTGTTGACATAGCTATTGGTTGTGCATAATCATCGTGCGCATTTTTAACTATCACATTAAGATTCCCAGTTTCTTGTAAAATCAGTCACTACAGTATTTTCTTTTTTTTATTAATACCTGCGTGTATGAGGTGTCTGACAGAGTTATTATCCACTTTGGTGATGAAAAACTCCTGCTGAGGTCCGGGAGAACAGGATTGCAAAGACCAGCACGATGTCTGTCTTATAAAGCGCTCATTCTTCTGACTGACCATCTGTGTGTGAAAAAGGACTGCTCTTACGCAGCAGTAGTTTTGTTGAGTTTGGCCTTGATTTCTTTTTTCCAGATTCTACCTAGCAAGAAGGGAGAGAGAGAAGGAAAAAAGCAAATTTCATTGGGGAATGGAGGAGGTGGGGGTGGAGGGAAGGAGGGTTGAAAGCTTAAAAAATGAGTGACTGGTGGAAGAGTACTGTAAAGTCAGTGAATAATTTTACTGTCCTGGTCTAGCAGCTTGGGAATGTGCCATGTTAAACAATAACATCTTCCAAGTGAGAAAGGCAGAGAGGGAGGGGAAGGTTGGGGTGAAGTGAAGGGAGGGGACTGGAGGCAAGAGAGGGATTGGATCCTTGAGTACAGTCACTGCCAGTCCTTGGATCCACTACCTTTTCTTTTTATTTTTCTTTTTTTCATTAAATATTTGACACTGAGTCAATTCCCAGGATATAAAAATCTGTACTAGTCCGTTACCATTGCTTGACAAATAACGTTACAGATAGGCTGTTGTCTTTAGGTTTTATGCAAATAAATTAAATTGTTATTGCTTCTTTGGAGCCTTATGGACCTCATTTCTCTAAAATCATTGTATTGCACTGAAGGTGATCCAGGGGCATGGCTCCAGCAAAGATGTAGGGCTGCCATGCAACTTGGCCTAGGTCTTTTTTCATTTCTTTCCGTCTGCCTACTGAAAATGTTATCCAGAGGCTCTTGAAGGCTTCATAGATTTATCCTTTTTTTCCAATTGCCTTGTAGGCTTTTTCATTGAGACACCTGCTGCCAGTTTGCTCTTAGCCAGGACTGCAGTGCACCTCTGGGATTTTGGCACAGAGGGTATCTTGGTCAGCATGCTGTGCTGCCAGGAGAAATTAAGGTACCTATGCACATACTGCACAGCTACTGGGTGCCTTGGAAAGAACTGTGCCTCTTTGGAAAGCTTTGGGTAAGCCCAACAAACCATTTCCTTCTTTGTTCCAGGCTGTTTTCTATACCTGGTTAGCAGCAGTGCTGTGCTCAGGAGTGATGACTTCAGGTGTGCCACGGAGAATAGAGGGGGCTTTCAGGGCATGGTGGCCCAGAACAAAGGGGCTGTCAGTTTGCTGAGGGAGAAGACTTCTTGTCCTGACAGAGATGGTATATGAGCTTGGGGAGTGGCCACCCTCAGCTTGGGTTTGGGCTCACATAAATGCAATTTTTGTGGTGTCTTGCAGACATTTGGGTTGGAGGAAACTGATGTGGTGCCTGTGGCCCTTAGCTTAATTAAAAGTTAAACATCAACAGGCCTGATGCATCGTCTGGTGAGATGTCCTGTGTGTGCCTGGCTATTCATATCTGATGTGCCCCTCCTCTTCCCCCAGCATCAACACATTGGGACAGCAACCCCGAGCTGCTGCCGGAGCTGTGGCGGATTTCATGCTGAAGCCTTTCATCAATGGCTGAACAGATCCCATGAGACACATTTCTCTGAAAACAAGGTTCAGCTGCCTGATTGACTGGTAGGTTTTTCAGGAGGGTGTGAAATCACAGCAGGCTCTAGGTTTGTTGTGCAGGAGGACAGGCAGGATGAAAAACCTGAGAACATCTCTGGGATATTGGATAATTTCAGGTATTTAAGCCAATGGTGACAGGAGGCAAACCTCTGATGAAAACTGGTCTGAAAAAAAAAACCCAAACAAAAAATATAATAGCTTCTTATATCAGATTCTTTCTTACAGAGCTAAAATGTATCATAGCATTGATGGAGACCCAGCAAGGAGGTAAGAAGAGAAATGTGTTGCCTTACTAACTCAGAAGCCATATTGGTTAAGAAGTATTTCATGCTTTTGGGAGGATGCATGTGGCAAGTCTCCAAGAAATGGGTAAAAACCAGTTAGCTAGAACATCACAAGGATGTAGAAGGAATGCCAATCACAGGAGGGTGGAGGTTACTGACAAAAATCTGTTACATATTATTCAAATTATTCCTGAACTAAAAATGTGGATAAGCAGTAAGAGGAAAAGATTTGTGAATAGCACAAAAGTATTCATGAGATCAGCTCTGGAGAATTGCAGATGTTATTAGGATGTTGGATGACTGAATCTCTTCTCAGGTTATTTCCTTAATTCAGGTTATATCTTAATAAATTAAAAGTGGCAAAACTAGTATAAATTATATATATGCCATGACTAGGAGGAAATAGCCATTTCACCCTGGGGAGAAACACCTTCAGTGTCATTATGGCTATCTCTGAGAATATCACCTATTAATGATGTCAGAGTCATTTAGAATGCTAGGAGTTGGCAGGAAGGAAATGGAAATCATACAGATGGAGAGTATCCTGCTACAGAGCATTCAGACTTGATCTTCTGTACGAAACTCTGGAAACACTGTATTTTAAAAATTCCAAGTATTTTAAGAAAAAACAAAGAGATGGATCATGAGGATGATGTGGAATCACTTCTACATGACAAAGAACTTGATGGACTTCCCAGACTGGGAAAGAGTAACTGTGGGCAAAAGATGATTGTTGTCTTTGAAAGCCATAAGAGTGAATGGAAAAAGGATAGAGAAAGTAAATAAAGGACTAAACAAGGACTATGAATACACACTTAAATTCTCAGATAGCTGATTTTAAACAAGCAAAAGGAAGTGCAATGAAGTTGTGGACCTCATTGGCACACATTGTTGTCCTGGACAAAAGCATAAACAGGTTCAGAAAGTGATTAGGCAAATTAGAGGAGAATAGGTTTATGAGTACCTAGTAAACATGATAGTGCAGATGCAAACTCTCAGCTCAGGAAGTCTCTAAGCTGGTACCTTCCTGGGAACTGGATGGATACAGCAGGGAAAGAATTACTCTGTATATACCCCTTTTCTTACAGCTGTTGTTACACTGGACTATGTAGACCTTTGGCTCAGTCTGGTAATGTTAGATTATGAATTATGTTTTTTCCCCGCTTGGTAGCATGAGAAATGACTTCTTGTTGGTCTGGTACAAATGGCACAACACATCACAGAGTGAAAGGGGAGGATGTTTTGTGATGAGGTGGGCTCTGCACTGCACGTGAGGAGAACCATGCTTGTGGCAAGGGTACCCACATTCCACTTTGGCTTTACAAGTGGAGGGGATGGTGGAAAGTACTACAAAGCAACATGCTCTTCATTTTATACAGATCGTATGTCCTAAATGATTGAAAACACATTTTTACAACAGGGAAAATGAAGGGCCACAGTTAATTTGGTAGATGGGAATCTGCTCTGGGAAAGTGAACAACGGCTGATCAGAGGGTCATGTTCTTGCTGATAGTGTGGCTGCTGATGTTTTTTCCATATCGGTGTTAAAGAAGGAAACCAGCAGCTCATATGCCAATGGGAGGGCTATCTGTTACGAGTGTCAGCACTTTGTAAACTACTTCACTATACTCCCTGTCTCTTCTCTTTGCCTCTTAGCCTCTGCTTTAATAAATATTTTAGATGGAGAGATATTCTCTGCAAGACCTAAATGTGCTGTATAGATGTACTGTAAATGTGTAGAAGAACAGAGCCTTCTCTTACCACCTGCTCTGGGTTCCACTCCCAAAAATGTGATGGTCAAATGAACAGAACAGGCTGAGAGAAAACATGTGAAACAGTAAATATGCTCCAATTCAGTCATAAAAGCTGATATTAAAAAAAAAACTTAGTCGAAACACTTGATAAATCTGTGTAGGTAGATACTGATTTTTAGAATGCAACTTAAATGGGCTGTGCTACAGTTCTGCAGTATTTAGTTCATGTTCTGGGGTGTTTTTTTTCTTTTTTTCCCCATTTCTGATTTTTGTCCAAAACTAGAAATGCAGGAAATCCCTCAAGAAAGGCAGTTCTGGAGACTTCCAGCTTATTTTGGGGCTCTAGAGATTCAGATAGTTTGGGTAAACCTGTGAACTTTTGGATGTTTATCTGAACTGAACCTGAACTCTAAATCTTCTAGGGTTCACCCAGCTAAGTCACAGGGAGGAAGGCCTATAATGATAATTTTAATGTTATTTTCTCATTCATCCATGGATATGACCCTCCCCAGCCTCCTGAGAATTTCTTTGTGCTGCATGAAACAAAGAGAAAGCTTAATAGTGTATGTCACATATGCACAATTAAACATTGTATGCACCATTACAGCTTCAGCTGCTATATATCCTAGTTGCTGATCTTTGTAGGAGGATTTAGTTAGAAAACAGATGACTGTTTCCAGCCTGGCATTTCTCTAATGACATCTTTCATGCCACATGAAGATAACTTAGACAAAATGCACCAGAGACAAAATTACTGAATTGTAGTAGGCAAAGAAATAAAAAGAAAAAAAAGCTCTTAAAAACACATACGTCAAAGTGTAGTGTTCATTCTGTCAAGCTTTAAGAAGTGGATATAATCACTTTTTCCTTGTCTGACTGTATAATCACAGCATCTGAGTTCTTGATGTTTATCTATGCAGACCTCTGGGAAACAGGGGAGCAGTTTATCATCTCAATTCTGTAGAAAAGAATTTTCTATAATACCAGAGATAACATCATACCTTTCCTGATGTCAAAGGCAAGGAACTAGCTGATTTTTCTTTCTGTGAGATTTTCCTAGTAGAAGTTAATGTAAGAAATCCACAGCGGAGTGAGTAATGGAGTCATGATTTCCTTCTACTTTGTCAAACTATCCACACATACGTCATCACCCACAACAATTATCACTAGGTCAAATTTGTACTCCTGTATTATGTTTAAGGAAGCCATGATATCTTCCCTGAGGGTTCTCTGGTTTGAAAACACACAGAAGTGCTACACTGGCCTAGCTCTCATGTCTTCTGTTATTTTGAGACTGTATCAGGAAAAAGAGTGCTCTTGCACACACTGACATACAGGTGTGGTGAAAACATAGTGTATATAGTATTACAATGTCCTTCTAGATGCAAGAAAATGAATTGCTAGAAAAGAAGGTGCCTAAATTTCCTTTTGTGTACCAGCAGATAAGAGCTCTGGTCGCAAGTCTGGAGAGGCAGTGAGCTTTGTTCTAAAGCTTACTTCCCAAATGCCTTCCCAAGTTGTACTTCTAATGTTTATGAAATCACTGTGACTGTATTACCACATCAGCAATCATTTATGGCTTTGGAGCTGCCTGTCACTCTAGGGGATATTCGGAAGAGCTCATTTTATTTTCAAAGGAATTTGGAAACCATCAGCTCTCTGTGTGAGCTCCTGGGCTTTCCACAGAACTTGGCATTCAGCAGGGCTATGCTGCTCTCATCAGCTTTTCTCCATGGGAGCAGCTGCATGTTGAAACCTCTTCAAAACTTTAAGGACTGCTGTTAGATCCTTTAGGCACATGAAGTGTCTGTTGCAAAATTCAGACTAGGCTTGATTTTTGACAGGACTCTCAAACAAATTATGGTTACTTTATACTTTCGAACAGGAAATATGTGGGATTCGGTAATTTTGTGGGATTTCCAGATTTTTGAAAATTGTCTAGCTTTCTGTTTTCTTCAGAGTGTGGATCCATGCAGGCATGAAATTCACAGATATAAAGCTCTGAAAGCTGTAGCTTAAGGAATGATTTCCACCAGTCCTTGTGAATGGAGTTTCCCAGACTGGCATACTTCTATTGCACAGTGTACTTCAGATTGCACTCAGTCTTTCTAAAATATCATTTCCTGAAGAGTATGCTTGAATAAAAACACTCTCTAAACTTATTCAGCTTCTAGAAATATCTTGCTGGAAAAGCTTGTGGTTTTTTCTCCTATTGAAGCCAATGCATTGGGGCACTGAGGGGGAGAAAGGTATTAATGAACAAAGTCTCTAGAGGAAATGGTTTAGCAATGTCCATGCCAGTAGCATGCAGGAATACCTCCTCAATGTGCTTAACTTCATATCTGCAACCATGTTTCCATAGCAGATCACAGAAGATTAGCTTCTATGCACAAGGTCCCAGGAGATCTGAACCAGGGGAATTATACTTACTTGAAGGATGCAACTGACTCTGGGGTGACCACCTTGTTCATCACAAACCAGAGACTTTTTTTAAAGCTTTGGTTTCAGTGACTGTCACCCAGAGTCAGTGAATTTTTTTATGATCAAAGACTGCTTTGGGGCTTTTCCTACAGATCAAACTCTTAGTCTTAGCTTGAGATGTAGATGTAAAACTGATTCAAATGTTCACTGTCTGAAACCTTTCTAGTTTATCTAAATCTACATTGTTCTTCTACTTTTGTCTTAGTATTGATATTTATTTTGTCATCCAAAGAATGGTTATGACTTTCTTTTGAAACCCAAGTATTGGATGAAATTTAACAAAATTAAACCCTTGCAAAAAAATACTTCTAGTGTGAGTCTTGCAATGCCTTTTACTCTGAAAATGTTTTACAGAGAAGTCTCACTGAAAGCGGGTCACCATCAGCAGTAAGATTCTGATGCTGGTGTAGATTCATCTTGGAGAGAGAGAAAAGCCAGGTAATAAAAGGGGATTATCAGTGGAAATGACAGCATTTGAAGGAGTGAAGCATAAGAATAAGAAGTCTATTTCATATGCCCTCAAAAGAGGATCTTTCAACTGGGACTTCAAATAAGGAAATATTTCCATTAGAGTTGCAATTGGGAGAAATAATTGGTTTGGTTGAACTCTGGGTGAGTTGACCCCCAACCTCATTGTGACTCAGGTCTGATTCTACCCTGATCAGAATGCATACTCTTTGTGGAGACCAGATTCATCCCTCTCTGAGTCCCAGTGCCACAGGTTGAAGCACTGATTCTTAATAATGTCAAACAGTGAGGCAGATAAAATTCCAGTCCTGATGGGGACCTATGGCAGCATGGTTTGGATCCCCTTTGTCTCTAGGGCAGTGTAGTGTGCTATGACACTTTTGATTTCCCTTGTTGCACTTGCTTATTTGTGAATCATACAATTCTGTCAGCCCACAGTCCAGTTTCTTCTCTCCCGATGAAGTCTGAGAACGGTGATTAATGTCTTATGTTTTGTTGTGCCATGAGTTGCCATGGAAACGAGTTTGAGATTGCAAATTTAATAAGTATCCTATATTTTGGAACAAAGAAGAGCAGGAAGTGATGACACTGTGGGCAAGAAGCTTTAGGTGAAAGTCTGTTTTCTGAGATTAGCATGGGTCAGCCTGACTGTCCTGGTACTGCCTATCTTGTGTTAAAACACATCAGGAGATCATACTGCAACTTCCTCTGATGAGGAGTAAGTCGTTACATAAGTATGGATTTTAGAGCCTCATTTCCTATAAGCTTTTTAAAATAATGGTTATGAAATTCTTATTGCTTACTGGATGAAAGTTTTTTAGTTGCAGAAAAAGGAAAAAAATATGACCAAAATAAAAAAAAAAATGGGGAAAAAATTCAAGAATGGCTGAGAAAAATGCCAAGGCCCTCCATTCTAGCCCAGGATACAGTGCTCTGTAGTAAATGTACTGAGAAGATGTGTAGTATCAGAGCAATGTTAGATGATGCCTTTATTGTTAAACTGTCAAAACAGCTGTTAATCTGCAGTGTAGGGACTTCCTGGGGCAGGCGTTATGTCTTGACCTTTGTGTTTTAAAGTCAGTGGTCCTCACTTCCTTCACCTCTAATATGCTTCAAAATTATACAGGATTTTGCAGGATGAAAGAAACACAAAGCTATTAGAAGGGGTGGTGCAATCTCTGAACAGCTAGTATTATTGTTTCCTAGTCAGTGATACTGCCAAGTGTGTAGGAAGCTGAATTCTTCCTGCACAAGTATTTCTCATAATTTGTACCTTAATTTTTACTATGCTAAGTAAAATTACTTCCTTTCCTGGGGTGGGCTTTTTTCTCATTGGGCATGTGAAAAGGCTTGAAAACTATATGGATAATGCAGTTGCTCAGTGTTACCCTTTCTCAGAACTATGGTACGTGCAGCACGTAGGATTGTGTTGGGAATTTCTCCCCTTGTGCTTGAGCCCTGCCTACGATTTATAGGAGAAGGATGGAAGTCCTGACATTTGGAACACCGCAATGCCTATTGCTTATTTCCCAGTAGAACTTTCAACTTAAAAGATTTAGATGCTTTTCTTTATTAAATGGAGTGAATACTTCAGTGTTTTCAACTCAAAGCCCATCAGCATATCTCCATATTTTGTCAAGGGGCCCAGCTGCCAATTCTCAGTGGAAGTGCTGTTAGCAGTGGTGGTAATCCAGCATGGTGGTCTAAGGAAAGGATAGGAGCCAGACATTTGTGCTCAGGCTCCAGTTTTCTCTCTTGTATTTGGCTACAGTCACTGAAACCAAAGCTTTAAAAAAAGTCTCTGGTTTGTGATGAACAAGGTGGTCACCCCAGAGTCAGGACCTGCCCCCCTTGTTTTTGAAAATGTTATCTTGTGCCTTTGTACCTCTGTTTCTTCATCTGTCAGCTCTTAATTATGCTGTATTTCTTAAAAGAGACTGGGCTCTTTTAGTGCCGTGGTTAAATCTAAAAAATAAATGTGCTGATGGTAGACTAGGTTGTTAATTTTGGTCTGTAATTGCAAACTGAGAATAGAGCAGGAAAAGTCATACAAAACAGGATTATATATTTGAAACTTTAATATCTGCTATTAAATCTCTATCTCTCTGTGTCTCTTTCTCTCCCTCTATTATGTACACACGTACCCGGGCCTCATACTCTGGCTCTCAGCTCATCCCCGCTGTCACCACAGTGGCATTTGGCAGCCTCTGAGGTGAGAGAGGGAGCTGAAAGCGTGCTGTATGGTGTCCTGCAGCTCTGCCCTGATACAAAACACATTTCCCACCTCTAGGACACTTTTTCATGTCTCCTGTTTCTGAGCGTTCCCTCTTCCCCTACCCCCACAGGACAACACTCCCTTTCCTTTAAGCAAAGTTTTATATGCAGATTACTAATTTTAACCTGATTATTGTTTGTGAAACCAATAATTGGAAGAAGTCAGTTATTGCTTAACAGTTTTAGTGGTAAATCAGTTCCAGCAGCTTGCTGGGCTGCTGCTAGCATGAATCCACGTGCTTCTCAGCTAGACACTCTTGTCCCTCTCTCCTCCCCTCTCTCTTTCTCTGAGATCCTTTGCTGGGTCCGTATGGGATTGAGGATATAAGCACTTCAGAGGAGTGTTTCAATATATGGTTATGATTCTAATTTTTGGCATCAGCTTTTTATTACAAGTTGTTGCCTGGCTGGAGGCGTGAGAGAGTGGGAGCAGGGAGGGTTCTCAACCATGTGTGAAGCAAGGAGACAGCAGTAGCAGAAATAGTACAATAATTTTTCTCTGGAGCATGAAAATGGGGTCTGGAGCAATCCCCTTGGCCCCTAATCTCTTGCTAATCGATATCTGTTGCTAGCTCTGGGGTTTATAGCATGGACTGTGACAGTTTTGCTGCAAGGAAGGGTCAGGATTTCAACCACAATAAAAGTTGTAGCTCAAGTTAGTAGCATGTAAAGTATTTTGGTTCTGGCAAAAAAGGGCACTTGAAGTATGAAATCCAAACCTCTGTTTTAAAGTAATACATATTCGAGGTAGTGGGGCTCATTTTTAGTACTGTTTTGAGTTGGGAGTCTAAAAATGTAATAAAAATGCAGGTATGTCTCTATGATAATTCAGTTCAAGCTCCTGAAATGCTGCAATTTGGCTTTTGTTTTATATTAGGCAGAAGTTGATTCTTTATAAGTAAGAATAGTAAACACAACCTCATTTCCAAACAAACCCAGTAATAATTGTAAGAGACTGTACAAAATCCTTAGTAAATGGCAAATACACAGAGTAATATCCTCTGATTAGCAATTACAAAAAACATGGAGATGAAAAGCTAAAACTAAACTCAAAAAGAAATGAAAATATGTCAGAGGCAGATATGCCCAACATTCAGGCTCTGTCCTGTGAAGTAATCTTGTGTAGTAGACTCATGAGATCAGACATTATTGCTGTGTGCACAGTACCACACACAGCTCTCCCTAACGGAGCACTGAGGTACCATGGTTGATGGGAAAACCAGAATAACACACATTCCCTAGGGCACAAAGGGAGCAAAAGTAGTGGCCAGACCTAGCATGGAGCCAGGTCTAATCCAGCTAAAATTCTTGACTCTTGTCTGACAGGAGCCCTGCTAAGCATGACCTGGTCACTTTGTGATTATGAGGTTCCCTGTACACCGTGTTTCCTTGTGCTCTGGGTTGTGCTGTGGTCTTATAAAATAATAAGAAGCAGAGCAGCCTTTTTGAGACACCTGAGGGCTGGATTTGCTGGACTGTAGCATGCTGAAGCAGCTGGATGAAGGGTTCTGAGGGGCAATACTGAAGATCAGAGTTTTCCAGTGGGGTGCAGGTACTAGGTGTGTGGGGTTTTTGTGTCTTAACCTTGGGTGCTTTTACCTCCTCACAAACTACACAAGTAACTGAGTTACCTAAATGAGAGTCAGAGATCCCACTTAAGAGCCCGAAGTGAGGTGGACTGCCTGATCTCTACTGTGTTTACCTGTAAGAGAAAGTTTTGTGGTCTCTTGTATTTTGGATGAGTTTGGGGCCTTCCAGAAAGTACTTAGGGAACAAATGAATGCACAGAGTCTGTTTGAAAGGGAAAAGGATGAGAGTATTCCATGGAGACATATTAAAGTCAATCCAAAGTGAACTGATGACTTTACAACCCTGGAGCAAATTACCCCAGATAATTTTTTTAGTGCAACAGGATTGTGTACGAAATAAGAAAAAGTGTACATAACCTTCTTTTAAATGGCTATGATTTATTGCTGCCAGAACCATGAGGGAATCAAAATGTGTTTATGAAGAAGTCAATGTTATGTGGGATTGCAAAATGATGCTGGGTCTGATGAATCCTTTCTGAAACCCTTTAACCACAAGAAATCTGCTTTTTTACTCAGATGCTGCAGAATGGATATCACATCCACTCTGATTCCAAAAAACTTCGGGTCTCTAAATGATTTTCATGATGGTCATTGCTTTTCAGGTTTGCTTTTTGTTGTTGTTGTTGTTCCGTGAAGTTTTCTGCATGAATTTATATTGAACTGTCATCATGTTTTTACTTTGAATGATGCTGTTTTCATTTTCTTTGGCTGAATAAAACAACCACATTTACCCTTTTCAGATTATGCAGCATGCTTTTCCCCCCTCACTCTGCTAAATGCGCTTTAATTTAAAAGCTACTATATTCTTTCATATTTATAATTTGATGCATGGTTTTCCCATTTTCCCCATGCTTCTCAATACCTTCATTCTGCGGCTGCTGTCTTCAGGTGATAGTTCTGAATCAGGCAGCAGAATAGCAGGGAGAACCAAAAAGTTTTATTTGTTTTCTTCGGAAGACGCTCTTACTTCTCTGAAGAAAGAAAATTCTCTGAGCTGAAAAAATGGGACAGCACAGCCTTCAAATTGTAAAATAATTTCTTGTCTTTGGGAATGTACCGTGGCATGACTTCTGATTTTCATTGCCTCTTGATGTTTTCTATGGTATAGGAGTAAATATATCTCATATTTAAAACCGGGTTTTTATTCTCCTTTTCTCTGTGTGCTTTTGTGAACAACTAGTGCAAAGTCAAGTAGCACGCCTGAAACCTTGGGATACATCAAGCAGGTGTTGTTTTTCAAAAATATGGAGGTCTCAAGCCTGCTGCATGATTCAAAGCAGGAACTCAGCATTGCAGATTATTTTCAAATATCTTTAATGGGTTTTGACCTTGGTGGAGTTTGACCTACCCAAGAACAAGCCTATAAAGGTACTGCAGTACACAAGCCATCAAATGTGTCTGACTTCTTGGTACAGGAATGGAGTGTTCTACTTTGTGCCGTGGGGAGCTTACCTTTGTGGAAGTCACCTATACAACAACTTTGGGAATGCTAGAAGGTAGTCAGTCATTGTTAGATAGGTGTGTTGGAAAGTCCCCATCAGACAGATGGAGCACACATAATGGGTGTCTCATTGAGTACAGTGCCATGTCATGTACACAACCAGGGGACGTGCTGCAGTCCCAGTGCCACAGTGTGCTGCTGAGAGGCTGACTGGGACCAGACCTCCTTCCCACCTGTCAAGCTATGGTCATGCTCCACTACTGCATCTCAACCATCCTGAAAACCTGCTGGCATTTGGTGTGAGTTGGTGGCAGTCATGGGCATGACTCTGTTCCAAACTCAACTCTTGCATTCTCCTTACTGGGGCCATCAAAATACAATGAGACTTTATTAGACCTGACTTGGGAGTTTTAGTGGCTACTTCTCTTCCCTCTATCATGGCAGACTTCTCAGTGGCTACAGAGTCTCCACTACAGGGCTGTGAGAGCAGGAGAGTGCTCCTGCACAGCCCAGATGATGTCTGCTTATGGTAATGTTCCTATCAGAGGTGCTGACGGAGAGCCTTTTCTAATGAAACCATCTTTGATAGCATGTTTCCCCTCTTATCAGAAGAGGAGGAGGATGACATTGCTTTCCCTGAAGCTTCTGGGAATAGGGCCTAGAATAGGCAGAATTTCCTCTGCTTCTGGTAAAAAATAGGCAAGAGTAGTATGTATGACAGGACTGTGTGCTGTTTGGATTACATTAATTCTATATGCATCTCACCTTGAGATAAGTCTGGCCTCACTCACAATTACTTTGTGGTTGTGTATGAAAGAATGGGATTTCTTTTTCTCAACCCCCCCCCAACTTTTTCATTAGAAAAATTTTGTGCTCAGACAAATTAGCCATTTTAGTCAAAGTTTTCCATGTTTTGATGAAGAATCATATCCTGTAATATGTGTTTTATTATGATTGCCATGTATTGTTGTTATTACCATTGTTTTAAGTCAAGGATGTGAATTTGTTTCAGTTTTACTTTCACAAGCACATTTTTTCTGTGGGGGTTGGGGGTCTGATTTGGTAAGATACTGTCCTTCAATAGGGATGAAATCGGTTCAGGAAGGGCTCGGTTCAAGTGTCAAGGACACAGATTTCAGGACTGACTTTAGATTAGAGGATTTGCAAACTTGACAGGTTGCTTTGTTTCTTCTCCCTGTGCTCCCACATTCTGCTGGTGTGAACAGAGCAATTGATGCTGAGGAACTGGTGTCTGCATGAAGCATGTTTCAGATGCCCTGTCTTGAACTGCTTTTAACTGTAGACTCATATCCATAATTTGTGGGGGTGCAGTAAGTGTGCAGCTGGAGTGGATCTGGAGTGATGAGGAGGACACTTTCTTCAAAACCTTGTTCTGATTTGAAACAGAAAGTTAGTGGAATCAAGTGCTAGCTTCATTTCAGTGACTCCTGACACATTGCCCTCTATGTGAATATCCCTTGCATGGTTAAATCTTTAGAAATGCAGCTGTGATCTCATGCATTTTGGACCTTTAAATGGTTAAAACAAACCAACCAACCAACCCCGCAGGTCAAAACCCAAGTACTGTAAGAAGTCCTCTGCAATGTACACTAAAATTGTGTGAATGAAACACCCAGTGTTTCAGATCACTTATAAGTCATCTGGAGCAAGTATCTTGTGTGCAATTTTCATCAGTTCAAAATATGGACTAATTTTTCCATAGCAAATAGCCTTCATCCATTAGTTTTTCAAAGCCCCATGCTATCTACAGTGTCAGCTACTCTTTTTCCTGGCCTGGATTCGCTTTCACTTGCATTGCATCTTCATTTCTACATACATTCTACTTTGGCCCTGTCTTGTCTTACCATCTGTAAAATATCTACTTACCATCTGAGAGAAAAGCACAGTTGATAACAGTGCTGTGTCTATACACCCCAGCCCAACTTAAATTTGGGAGCATAAGGTGTCCTGTTAAATCTGTCACCCACCGGTGTAAGGAGAGCTACAAATCCAAAGAAAGTAGTTCTATATTAGCTGTATTTTTCTACATCTGTATGTTTATAAGAAAACTATAGTCTAATGTGTTTGGATGTTTCTAGTATGTTAAATATATACAACAAACAAAAGCTAACGAGTTTTAAAACTGTGATGCTTATTCAGTCCACTCAGTGCTCTTGAATGTGAGCCAAAATTAATTCAAGCTCAGTTGATCCTAATAAGTAACTAAGACCCCATTTCATAAACATGCAATTCTAGCTTGTTATTTCTGGCACTGCCATTAAGCAAAAGTCTCTACCCTCAGAATGACAGAATTAAGGGATTAGGTATAAACTGAAAATCGTGAATAATTCACAATTTCTTCCCTTCTCTCCTTCCCGCCAAAGGCAACTCTAGAGGGGCTCAATAATTGCTCTCATTTATGCATCTTTTTTTCTAGGAGTTATGCACAGGAGTGTGATCTGCCAGTGCAGTGGGATTTGCTCATGTGAGTGGAGTCTGTAGGATCGAATGTACTATCTGATACTTTCTATTGTCATCATGGGTTCACTAGAACAAAGCATCAATGCCTGCACTAAAAAGTACTACTTACACTTATCCATGCTGAACAGGGATCCTTAGTGTCTCCTTAATGTGTGTTATCCCAACAATATGTATGATTTTTCAAAAGAAATCTATGACATTTTTTACTAAGATTCAATCAGGGTAATTTCTTACACTGGTCCTTCAGATGCTGTGGTACATGTGGTATACTTGTTCCTGAAACAGATTTTCTCTTCAACTTTGCTGATTTTGAAGATCTTGTCAAATAGGAGAAGCTTTGCAACAAATTCTGAGGAGATGCGTTTTATTACAGAAAATCCAGTAACATAGGATTTCACATTAAGGCAACATAGATTGAAGAACGATGTATTCCTCAATACAGACATTTCTCAGCTTTTATCTCTGCCATGCCACTGGATTTCACGCAGCTGATGAAGTCTTAGAGGTACAGCATATAGGTTTAGAACTGTCCTTTTATGTGTTTGTGTAGTGCCCAGTCACTGGTGTCTTTGGCTCTCTGACCCTGTAAGCATTACAGTGATATGGAAGAGAGTAAGAGGTAAGGATACTCTTTGTCTCTCTTCTACAGCAAGAATTACTTGCATTCATAAAGTCCGTGTGTTGCTAACATACTCTTTTGCTCAAACCTGAGATTTCTTGCAGATGCTGCAGTGTTTGTATCATGCTGCTGTATTGTTGCAGCATTGTGCCAAAATAATAATAATAAAAAAATTACTTAAGTTTAAAATTGGGATACTAATGGCCTTATAGACTTGCTGTCTTTTTTATTCAGTGTCAGTGAATGGCTCTGCTGTTCAGCAGCATTCATTAATTTTTCTCAAGTGGTTGCTGTTCTCGTTATTATTCAGGGCTTTCTTTTTTCTTCATGTGCAATTGTTATTTTTATCAAAGCATGTGGGGAGAATGGTGTGCACACAGCTGTGTGAGGAATGAATTCAGAAAAAGCCAAATCAATTTGTAAGAGAAATCAGGTGTATTGCCATCAAGTTTTGGGTCAGTAGCAGGGCACCAAGTGACGTGGCTTTCTTTAAAAAACAGACTAAGGCTTTTAATTTCTGAACAGAACGGGGGAATGCATGCAACCCACAGAGACTGGAGTCTCTCCAGGCCTATCTAACCTAATGAGAGAATTCTTTGTGAAATGCATAGAACGATGACATTTTAGTGGTGAGTGAAATATTTGATTACTTTTTCCATAACCTAAAATAGTTGGAATGTTCTTTTGCAATCCCATTCCTGGTGAGGAAGGGACGTGTAACCTCACCATAGATATTCCTGAGAGACATCTCGAGGGCAGTGTGTGATGATATGGAAAAATGGGTTGAAAAATCTTTTTTAAGCCCCAAGGAAAAGTTACAGCCATGTTCATCTGAGGAAATATCCAGAAGATGAATTCAGTCATGGTCACAAGTCTGAGGGGAGAAAAGTTCGTCTGGTTGAAGTTTGGTGAATGCTGTGGTGGGCAGTGAGATAAGGACGAATGCCTGTCTTAGTCTGGCTTGTCTACGTGGCTGTTTGCAGAAGGGGAGAAGGGACACACTTCTGGCTGGCACCCTGGGACAGGGCAACACAACCATGGTCCAAAGGAGCAATGTTTGGTGCCATTCTAGAGGGACTGACTACCAAAAAGACAGCTGGGCCCTGAGTGCCTCTTTGTCCCCTTTCAGTGCACACTGCTCTCTGCCACCATCCTGAGGGGAGTCCATATCCATGCCGACCTCTCCTGGGGCTGGTGTAATTTCTCCTCAAGTTTGTACATGGTGAACTCAGCCCTGTGGGTGACAGGCAAAGTCAAGCTGTGCCAGCTCAGAACTGGGACCCTACCTGGTTTGCCCTTGTGGCCTTACTGGGTTCATGCTGAAAGGATGGTTTATTGCCAAAGAGTTTTACACTGAAGGATGGACAAACAGAAAGGAATAAAGTTGCATTCACTCCTGATTGAGGGCTGAAATGACCACAAGACACTGAGGTCCGTCTTAGTTCTGACAATCTTTAGTATTTATGGGTGTGTGAGGATTAGGTGAATCATTCTGAGGAGATTTTGCAACTTTTTTAACATTGTGTGATATCTCTGACTAGCATGGCTGGTGGGTTAGTGTGATCTTTCACAGAAAAGTTTATCTGGCACACTGAGAATCAGGATTTGGCATTTCAGCAACAGTAAAGAAAATTAAAATCTATTAAGTTGGCCCTTGGCATTGAGGACGTACTCCTAGGTATTCTGTTAGGGGACCACTCTTGATGCATGGACAGTAAACAGCTCTGTCACAATTTGGCATCACGTTGACATAAGCCATAGCCAATCACAGAAGAAAAAGATAGTCTCTGCCCTATGGAAATGGCAACCAGATATTCAAGAGATATCTCATGAATTGAGACTCCTGGTACACAGAGAACTGCATTGGCATATAAAATAGGAATAGACAGGCATTCGGTGATACCTCTTTGAACAGCGTGGGGTTACTTTAAAAGTAGACCCAATCTTTCTCTTCCCATTAACATCATATTGCTAACAGAGGATTATGTGTATTTAGTCACTGAGTTGCTCAGAATGGCTGTTTTATCAGGCTCAATGGATAGTTTTTCATATTTTATGTTGTCTGAATACAGAAAGACAGTTTATCAAAGGCTAATTTGGAACTGGACTATGTTGACACAGAATTTTGTGGGGACACAGAACACCCAGAATGGCTGTTTCTAATGTGAAAAACATTAAACCATTTAAAACTGGACCAGTTTCATTAAGGAGTTAGACCATGAATAGTCTGGTGCAAAGGAGCTAATTTCTATAAGAGATTGAAAGACTGGAAAGGGCTGGTAGAAGTTATATATTGACAGAAGATGAGCCAGGCTACATCATACCTGTTCTCCAAATTAATTATTTGTTTCAATTTTATGAAATTGAATAGGAAACAGATGGTGGAACTGAAGATGCTTGTTAGGTTTCTGTAATGGAGAAAGGAGAAAGAGTGAGAGGAAATCAGAATCTCACCATAAGAGAGGAACAGGAAATTAAAATGTCAGACAACTGACAAAACTGCAAGACCACACACAAATATAAAGAGGTTTCTCATAGGATCTCCAAAACATTTTAAATTTAAGTCTTCTCTTTTTTGCCACCCAGAAATCAGAATAAAGAAGTTTTTTTATAGAAAAGAAGAAAGTCAAAACGCACACCCTCAACCCAGTTGTTAGAATAAAGTCAACATTTATTTGGAAACATGTATGATTAGTTTGGAAAAGTCCTACTGTGATATCTAGTGCGAAGACACAAAGGAGCAGAGATGGGAGTTCCTGACTCATATATCAAGTGTCCATTCCAATGCCTGACCACTCTCTCTGTAAAGAATTTCTTTCTAATATCCAGTCTAAATTTCCCCTGGCAGAGCTTAAGCCCGTGCCCCCTTGTCCTATCGCTAACTGCCTGGGAGAAGAGACCAATCGCCATCTGGCTATAACTTCCCTTCTGGTAGTTGTTCTTTCTGTACTTGGGGAACTCAGGGAACTTGGGTTGTGTTTGTCCTCTGCAGTCATTCTGAGCACCCAGGGCTTGTGGTTTGTCCTTGTATTTGACTGCATTTATGCTAATTGCCCCAGAGGTGCAAGATGTGAGAGATGTGGGCAAGGCAGTCTGTGGGTAGAGAGGTAGCCTTACAGTAAATGTTACACCTAGAATGTCAGAGTGGGGGGTGTGAAAATAAGAGGGTAAAAGGATAGGAAGCCTTTATGTTGAATAGATTTAGTGGAATTGTGCCAGCTGCATTAACTGAGGGTCAGGGATCTTCAATTCATGTGGGACTCTGATAGTTCACCTGCAACCAGCACACAGCAATGTGTTCTCCCTGCATGTCAGTAGAAGACAGAACTGGAAAAGCCACATTGAGCTTAACAGAAATCTGTTTGAGCTGCATCATTGTCTGAACCAGCTGGATTTGGAAAGAGGTTGAGAATCCAGATAGGGTTACTGGTCTCTTCTCCTCTCATTTCTTCTAGAAATTTCTTCTAGTTTTGGAGGCACAGGGAGATATGCGCTTTGTCCAGTACCCTTTCCAGCTGGGAAGGGTTTGCTGTCACTCTAATAATCTCTACTTCTTTAGTTGCCCCTTGCTTACATCTCTTCATATTCAGCAGTCATCACTGAGTAAGGGCTGTCTGCTGACCTTTTCTTCAACAGTAAATTCTGAGCCAACTCTGCTGCTCTGCTGAGATATGGATGTTTTTCTTTCTGTCTTTTTTTTTTTCTTTCTGTCTTGTGGTAGGGTTTTGTATGTCTGACTTTGACTTTGGCCAAGTGCCTTACAAGCTATGGACTCTTGAATGTCTGCCTTATCTGGAGAAAAAGTAGGCTTTTCAGTTGGCTTGACCTCACAGTATGTTTCCTACTCTCCTTTGACCTGCTTCTGCCTTGTCACTCTTTGTATTAAGTTTTTTTCTCTCTTTCAAATGTAAGAGTTCACTGATCCTTCTTCCTTCCCCCCAAAGAAGAAGAAAAAATTTAGTAGCTGCAGCTAATTGTTCCCCAGTCCTTCTGCTGGTGTTTGATGTTCACCCCAGGAATAAGGCATTTGCAAGTTCACATTCACACCAGGTCAGCAGATGCTGCTGCTAAGGATTATACTATAACTTGTAAAATAGCTTACTTGAATCATGAATATGGACAAGTTTGCCTCATAGAGCTATTGCCCGCTGCATTTTAGCATTGGTAAATTCAGCCCTTTGCAAGCAGGCTCTGTAGTCAGCCCCTGAGAAACAGTCTGTTGTATCTTCATGTTCCAAGAGTAGG
This sequence comes from Pachyramphus minor, assembly GCA_013397135.1. Lineage (NCBI taxonomy): Eukaryota > Metazoa > Chordata > Aves > Passeriformes > Tyrannidae > Pachyramphus > Pachyramphus minor. Next base: position 1,069,622 of record VYXB01006395.1, read on the forward strand.
CTGTTTAGGTCGGTATTGCTGAAGATAACTATAATTTTAGAGGTAAATTCTGGTCCCTCAGTTGGACCAGTGAGATAAGGGTTAAGCCTTTAAGCCTTTTAGATCAACTGCAGACCACGGTCTACCAGAAAAATTACTTTGTCTGCAGCCAGCTCTTCCTCCAGTTATCAACTGGTGAACCAAACAAAGTGAGTAGCAGAACTTGGCATGGTGAAGTCCCTGGTCAATGACAATAAAGATACCTGCAAAAATGATGAATCTTGTGATTGCCCTTGTATTTGCTTTTAAAAGGACGCATTGGAAGGAGAGGAGAAATAATGCAAATCAATGGTGCAGCAGTCCAGGATCAAGCAGAGTCAGATGGATTCGTTCTTTATTTGTCTAGTGGTCTATAATGGGAGTTTTTCATAAATTCATGGTTTTGTATGGCATTTGTTGTATGCAGGTACTGTGGGAGCAGCAAGTAGATTTGGTTTTAGCTGGGTGTCAGAAGAAGTTAGTGCTTTTGCCTTTTGCATTTCTACCTTCCTCCAAACATGAGCTTTCTTTGGCAGATAGGTATCTCAGGAACGTGGTGTTTCCAAAAGATCTGAACTGAGGTTGTCTGAACTTACCAACTTGTAAATTTACCATTTACTGACCGTGCAAAGAGATCAGGGATGTTCAGGTGAGGGTCAAAAGGAAGCAGTGTCTTTGCTGATCACTGAGTAAGATGAGACTCAACCGTGAAGCAGGGTACAAAGGAGTCTTTTGTACAATTTTCATCCACTTTTCTTCTGACGCTCTTTCTGATACAGCCGGATCTAAATTCGTTCCAGTGGCTACTCCAAAGGTGAGTTGTATTTGGTCCGTCGAATTTGTAACTTAAAGGCTTAAAGAAGGCATACATGTTACAGAAGTGTTGACTGTGACTGACTGAAGAGACAAATGGATTCAGTCCCTTGTCCCAGCCTGTTCATCTCTGTGGGCTTTTCTTCCTTGTCAGAGAATCACAGAATGGGTAAGTTTGTGAGGGACCAGAGTGGGTCATCTGGTCCAATCTCTCTTCTCAACCAGGGTCATCCTTATGCACAGTGCACAAAACAGCATCCAAATTTATTTTTTCAAGGATCTAGCTAAAGGAAATGGACAGCCTAGAATAAATCTTAAAGATATTTTCTTCCCTTCCTCTCCACTTAACTGAATCCTGAAATGTGTTTCCCTGGCATTCTTCCTGCCTTTCCCCCCCATTATGCTCTCACAGGGCTGTTGTTATGCACAGAAAGTTGTCACTGTGATGGACAGGAGTGACTTGCACAGGAGTGACTTTGTAAGGCTCAGTCTGGTGTGAAGAAATGTACTGTTAGACACGGAAGGAAAAGGATCAGCATCAGCACAATATCCAAGGAACTGATGTCTTTTTCAGAGTTATGCTTATCCATACTCTCAAAGCATGCCTTTCATAGTGCTTCCTTCACCTGCAAGCCCTGCAAACCCCAGCCTCTGGTGGGCTGCCTCCCTTTGCATCAGTCCCCGTTTTACCACACAGCCGCTGCTGTCTGTGTGGTCTTTGAAATTCGCACGGCTTGGTGGCAACCAGTAGGGAGGGAAAATAACGTGTTTTATTTATTTAGAGTCAAGCACAGTTTAAACTCCATTCTAAATAAATAAAAACTCTTAGCCAGATTTATATAAATAAAAAAGCAGATTTTCCCCTCTCTTTTGGCTGCTGTTGAGCAGCATCAGTTTCAAGACCACACAAGGAGCTGTGTCGACAGCTAAGAAATGTGCAGTAGAAGCAAAGGTAGGAGGGGTAGGAAGGACCTTGATAACTTGCTTTGGGCTTCTAATCCATGGAGATTTCCTGTGGACATAAAGGAGTACTCCTGACACTGTGGTGGGTTAAAAAGTTTAAAGAAAACTGTGAGCATCTTAGGAAGATTTTTGTAAAATACTAATTTTATTTCAGGTGGTTCGTCCACTCAGCCAACTTATCTGTGCAAATGGATTACTTTGCAGAGGTGAGCACTATTATTTCAGTCTACTAGTACAGCCTAGAGGTGATGGAGCACCCATAAAAAGCAGTGATTTGAGGAAGAAACATTTTATTCTTAGGAGCCTGCTCACATTTGGCTTTTGGGGCTTGAGTCTGCATTACACAAAGTTTCCCAGTTTCCATCAAAAGGTGCTCCCACACAGGTGCTGACAGTGCCGTGTCTCCTGTTACAACCATCACTTACGGAAACTCCAAGCGTGGTTTCATTTTCTTGGGAGTGAAATGTATTATGTCTGCACAAGGTTTCAGATCTCTCCTCACTTGCAGACCTGCCAAGCTATCAGGAAGGGTGACAAGCAGCTGCTATGTGGAGCACCTGGGTTTTGTTACTCCAGATAAGAGATCATAACAGGCCTTAAATAGATATCTACTTTAAGTGGGTTCTCCTTGTGGAAACATTTACTGCGCTATTCGTGGATGAGGATGGGCTGGAGAACATGATTCTACTGGTTGCAAGATTAGGCAGAGAACAAAAATAGCCCAGTTAATGATTGTTATTTTGTGACTGGTCAGAGGCCACTACAATTCTGATTTAAAAAAAAAAAAAATCAAAGAAACACTTTTGCAAAGCAGAGCTTTTCTCACAGTTCATTACCTCTTTCATATTCTGAACTTCCTTGGGCTGGCGGACAAAATGATCAACAGATGTTAGTCCCATTGAGGAAAAATTTCAAAGAATAATTTTTAAAACATGTCCTTTTATAGCTTGCTTTTCCCATTTTATATATTATATTTAAAGTTATGTATGGTCATATATCTCACAATACTTTGGGTTGTCTTGTTTTGTTAGTAGAACATCAACTCACTTTTCTCTTCCCAGTTAGTGACACAACTAGGGTCACAGCTTGTCGTAGGCGATGGTGTTGGAACTTCTAAACATCCCCTAAACCCTTATGCTGAAGGTAGTACACGTCAAGGCTATATTGCTCCATGGTCCAGTTAGCAGTAAAATGCCATTTTTCTTTGCACAGATGAAGTAATTGCCTACTTCTGCTTGTGCTGGGCCAACTTGCAGATGATTGCTTCAGCTACAAGAAACTTTGGATATTGCAAATGGTCTTTGTTGCAGCCCGCTCAACCCAGAGGCGTGAAGAGTTTCCCTCCTGCTTCTAGCCAGCGGTGGGTCAGTGAGTCTTTTTCCTTGAGAACACTCCTTGCCTTACTAGAAAGAGCATACACTTTGAAAATGCTACTTAAGAGTAATTATTGTCTTTAGTTCTTATTATTTACATTAGTTAAGCAAAAATTCTTACTAGTTCTTAGTAACTTTGACGGTGTTCAAGGTGGGCACTTGGTGGGGGACTTGGCAGTGCTGGTTTAATGTTGGGCTCGATGAATTTAGAGGTCTTTTCCAACCTAAATTATTCTGTGGTTCCATGATGCATAGGCACAGGTAGTGTGGCATAGGCTCCCACTACCTGCCTGCATGAATTTCAGGGCCCCTTAAGTTGTTCCATGCGTAGGGGAGTGGATTCCATTTTTATGTATACATCTTATTATTTCAAAAAGAGATGCTGCATTTCGAAAACCTTGATGTAGGGAGAAAGGACAGATAGTGCAAAATACTTTCAAACCTGAATTATATTGATTTTTTTTTTTTAATTTCCTTCTTAAAAAACCAGTTATTTAATGCTTTCTTCCCTGAATAATGTCGGTGGCAATGGACTGTATGTGCAACAAACAGTTTTTTGTGCTTATTAAACACCCAGGTCTTGCCTTGCAATTTAACCAGCTACAAGGTCATTTATTGCATTGTATACTGAGTTGCCATGAAGGGTATCACTTGCTTATCACACTGGTCTAAGTAACCACACTAGAGACTACTCATTTTCACAACACAGAACAAAAATTATTTACCTAATTTTAGTTCTCAAGAGTAATGTGAGATGTTCAGGGCCTTAAAGATAATTTAATGTGTGAGTTTTAATTAATTTCTAAAAATGATAGCTGAGCTATTAGAACTAAACCAGAAAGCAGGTGGTTCTATACCTCTTTTGTTGGAGACTGTGATACCTTCTGGCAAGAATGGGTTCCTGGAGAAATTCTATGCAAGTTTACACAAAACAACCAACAGATCCAGGTCTTGGGATTCTCAGGAAGATGGAGTTGCTCTTCAATTTTAATTATTTTACTGGAATTTAGTGTAAATGTTAGTTCTGAAACATCAAAAAAGTTCTAAGGAATAAAAAATTAAATCCTGTAGGAGGTTATGTTTAAGGAGAATAAGCATAGTAAGCTTTGTAACTGTAGGCAGGCTAATCTGGTACTGATTCAGAATAAAAAAAATAATTAAAATCTTCTTAGGACATACAATTAGATAAAGATTGTAAAGTAATTGCTGTCAATGAAGATACTTCTATTTAAATCTGCTCTTGCCAAATAACTAGATTAGATTTCAAATATTGTGGGCAAAGTTAAATGTGATGACAAGCTGCTCACTTAATAAATTAGATTAAGATAATTAGCAGGAGATAAAAGCACTCCATACTGCAAGGAAAAATATTTTGTAAGAAATATCTATAAAAAGATTATCATCATCATAAGGGTAGAAAAAGGTTTTTGTTCAGGAAATCAGTCAGGCTTACTGCTGGTTCAGTGCTATTCAATTGACTTCTTTCTTCCAGTTATTTGTAAATAATTATGAAGCTATTGCTAAAAATGGTAGGACCTTTTTGTTAACCAGGGGGGACTGTTTGATATGGGTATGTTTGGAAGAACAGAAATTTTATCACAGACAAATGTGAGCCCAATGGTCTGTATTTAAGAGAAAGAAGGCCTTCCGTGTAAGATTTCTAAATGCTAGAAATTGGTGATCCTGGAAGTTTTAGAGTACATGGTAGTCACCTAAGGTAACATGAGCTTTTAGGCTGCTTTTAGAAGCATGACTACAGTATTGTGTGGGCAGGTGGGAGAATATTGGGTAGGACTGGAGAGCTGATTATTCTTGTAGATAGGACTGATTAGCTCTTTATTAGACAAACAGGTTAACTTCTGGTGTCTCTTTGCAAAGGGGATGATAAACCCGGAAAATATGGGGGAAAAAACTGCAGGTCTATTGATACTACAAATGTTTAAGACTCTCAAATACAGTTTATAACTTTCATGTATAGCACATAAGGGATACCAATATATCTGGTGTTATAATTTTATCTATAAATATATAAGCATTTGTATAAAGAAGGATGTATATATGTGTACCTGTACGCCTGGGAGGTTTGTAGTAACACACCTTCATCTCAATTACAATAGCATCCATATAAAAATCTTAGCCACTTAAAAGAACAAATTAATTCTGTTATTAACCTGTAATTCAACTTGCTTCACCTCATACAATATTTTTGTGCTTAAAATACAGCAGTATCTGGTGTGGCTAGTATTATGTATACAAAGCTTCACTGATCTCAGTTGCACATTGGACAGTAGGACTTGACCCTCTAAAATTTAGTATGTCAGTCCTAAAATAATTTTAAAAAGAATTTCTATATCTCCTCCTCCTCCTCACTGTTTGTAACCTGAGAACGTTCATGTGGCTAAAATACAGACTTGTCATCTCAAGGTTGAAGATGTTCTGTTCATATCAGTGGAGAAACAAACTACAAAATAAGGCAAGCAGATGTTTAAAAACGTTTAAAGTTCCCTTTTTGGAAAGGTAGCTATGTTAAATAAACATTAAAATGCTATTTTTTCTATACAACTATTCATTTTAATGGCACCCCAAGAGTTCATCCAGCGGTCTCTGGGTCACTAGGGAAAAAGTACAGTATATATTGGCTTCACAACCTTCAACTTGCTACAAAGAGCTAATTCTTCCAATTAATGAAATAAATGTTGCTGATGTAGATGGATTGTCAAATTAGTTTAAAGGCTAGTTTATTGAAGCAGATAGCAAGTCTGATATAGCTAGAATGCTGTAAGAAGCCTCCCCTGGCAGGAAACATTCACTATTAATGACTATTCTCTCCCAGGCACCTGGTGGCATTTACTCCTTTGGACATTTTCTGTCTACAGTACAACTGCAAACAAAACTAAGAAGTGTGAAGACTTTTTGTCATGTAAGGCTTTCAATAGGGCTTTCTGTTTAGAGCAAAAGAAACCCACTGGGACAGGATACTCAGACAAGCTGAGGTAGCTGTCAGTTTGGTATTCCCTGTTGGGCATACTAAAGTTTGATGGACTATTTAATAGAAAAGCAGGTCAATTTATGGTGCCTTTTAGGAAAGGTGATCATAAAACAAGAAAACATGAGAAAATAATTCCTGAAATGCTCTGAAGTTTATTGATACTTGCTCTATGATTAGATGCTGAAAAGCTAAATAGAGCAAGGAAGGTAAAGGGAGAATTTCAAGGCTATATGTCTTTTTATGTGGGTAAAAGATTCTTGGAAACAGTATGCTTTCCTTTCAAAAATACATTCCTCTCCTCGGGACACTATCCTGAAATAGCTACATTTTAATTCAGTTTGCAACAGTTTATGAGAGCACATGTATTGCAGTGTTGGTGTTTCAGGAGTAGATCAGGTCCATGGATTAATGCATTTACATGCTTCAGTGATGGTGGAGGTGGGTTACTGCACACCTGAGACCCTCCGTAGGGCATATTGATATCTGGCTGCAATTTTTGGGCTTTACAACTTTTAGCTAACTAATGTGATAGCCTCTCTGTTTCCAGACAGGAAATAACACTCTCTGTCAGCTGTACTGTATGTAGTGATGGAAGATATGTTCTGCCTTGATACCTAAAGACATAAAAGGGGTTGCAGAGAAAAGTCTGAGGCTTTCAGCTGGTGCCCATCAGTGTAACGTCAGAGGGCTGTAAGGTGATACAGGATGTTGCACACTGCAGTAAACTGGATATACCAGAACTGGCTTTAAATCTGCTACTTGATGGACCACAGTCAGACCTCCTATAGCACAGTGCTCAGCCAGGTCTTTGCCAGAGCACAAAGGTGTATATAGTAAATGCAGGGATTCAAGTTGCTGTACCTAAGCTGCTTTTTTCCTCCATGTGCTTGCTTGTTTGGAGCCTAGTCAACTGTGTGCTCTGCTGTGCTAGATACCAAAGAAATGTACCAACTGGGCAGGAAGGAGTAGTGGAATTATCATTCATGGTCTCTGAGTCCAGCTCAGTGGAAATAACAACTTCAAGACGTGGAATTAAATTGCTTTGCTACTGTTATGAGCTTTAGTGTTAATTAGCTGTGTGAGCAGACACCTGTGCAGAACTAGCTAAACCTCCAAATCCTGACTGGACATTATGGGGAAATATTGGAACCTCAGTCTATGTAGACAGGTGGGTTTTTTCTTTCTTCCTGGTTATGAAGGGGAACTTTTGGAGGCTGTTTTGTTTTCAGTCACTTGGAGCTCAGATATGAGCTGTCAACCCACAAAGCAGCGTAATATTACAGATAGTTGGATATTCACTGGGCTCCAAAGGCTAAATCACCTCTGGTTAAAATATCAGTTTTCATTGTTAGTGAAATTTGATTTTTCAAAAGAAAAATCCGTGTCAGGAATACATGGAAAAAACTTGCTTATCATTTATGTTCTGGTAGTAGCTTAGTCATAAAAACACTTATATTTGTGGTACATGTGGATAACATCTTACTGTTTAGAGAGCCCAGGAGAGAAATCTGTGCAACATGCCAACACAGGAATTTTGTTATCCCTTCTCTTGGGAGAGAAGTATGCAAAGAAAATGATTAATTTGTTGTTTTAAGAGGAATATATTTACCTTCCAAGAATTACATATCACAGATTGGTTTGATTGCTATCATTAGCCTACCTGCTGCTGCAGTGTTTGCTTTTTTTCTTAAAGAGAGAGAGAGAAAAAAAAAGTGGTGTATCTTAAACACCTGGGATACGAAGAGTATGGATTTGTATTTAAAAAGCTGTTTTGTTGTTGGTTTTTGAGTTTGAAGACTGGATAAAACACAATCTCCACATTTTCCAGCTGTGCTCCGTCTACAGATTGCTCCAGAATTTCTGTGCCTTCAACCTCATCTCTCTCTTTTTAATTTTTTCCCTCCAAGCACTTCCAAGAGCCAAGAGCATAGTTATGTGATAGCTGTTATGTGATGAAGACTCTGAAAGGAAAAGAATAAATTAACATCAAATGGGCTTCTCCTCCTCCTACTCTGCCTACAGAATGTCTTAAGGAGACCATAGCACAATATCAGTACTGCCTCCCTCCCCTCTGCCTCCTCTGTATCCCAAGAACCCCTTCTATTCCTTTGGAACCTCCAATACCTTCACTCAAAATAATAGTTCTAGTTTTGTCTTTCTGCTGTGAAATTATTCGTGGTGTCTCATGGCAGGTGCAAATTGATGAATTCCCTCAGTTCCTTTTAATGTCTGAAAGAACTGGGATCATCAAGTACTTTTCAGGGGCTATATAAGGACATTTAACTTTAACTAATATCCAGTTGGATTCAGATAATGGCATCTGGTGTTTCACACTGTTAAAAAAACTTGTATATGCCTGATGTCACCTGTCTTTGTCAAGAGTACCCCACTGATGTTGTTTCTATCTAGCCTACATATTAAAGAAAGAGCGTAAGTAAAATGTCAGCACTTGCTGCATTGTTGTTTCAGTTAATAGTCTTCTGCCAATCAAAGGCTTATGGTTGCCTTACATTTCTTGGTCATGTCCTAGCTGCAACCTGCTGATTTGTGGAAGAGCACTTTCCTGGGCAGGGCAGCACCCCTGGTTGTAGCTGTCTACTGACTCCTTCCTTAGCTTTACCAGAGACCTATGAGATACAAAAAGTTGGCAAAAAGTTGAATATAAAGTTCATTGCACAAAGATGGGATTTATTTCTGAACTTTGAAGTGACAGCTTGTTTTACTGTGATTAACAAGGGAAAAAACCCTTTTTCCCTAAGAGAATATGGCTGAGAGAATGGATAGATGGGACTTTAGCTGCACTGTGCCAATCTTTGTAGCTTTCCTTTGTCTTATATGAGAGAAAATAACCATGTTTAGAGCTCATTGAAAGCAGCCAGAAAAGTCTTGTCACTACACTGTATTAGCTTTGATTTGGTGTAGTTGGTTATGTATCTTTTGTTTGTTACAGGCTCTCAAATTTCCTTCTTTGCTCTAAAAACTACACTCAGAGTTTTCTCCATATCAGTGAATCTGCTTATTGACATCCTGTTAGAGACCTTTGCAAATATTCTTCAAAAAGGAATAAATGAAAGACACCGGTGAAAAGTGAAGTTTGACCGGGGGCAAAGTTCTGTCAAAACCACTTTATCTTTCTTTGTTACTGAGACATGACCAGATGTTTGTTTATAACGAAATTCCTGCATTGGGATTTTTGAAAGCCCAGATGAAGAAAACTATCTAATTGCTTCTAGGAGTGCAGTCATGTCCTAGCTGCAACCTGGGTTGATGTGAAAAAGAAAAAAGTATCTGAAGATTCTGCAAGTGGAATAAAAGTGTATATGTTTTTGCTGAAAGGCGATAGGGCCGTTAGTTCAGACACACACTGAACATCTGCTCTGCCTGAGCCCTGTGGTTTGACTAAATTAAAATGCCACATTAAAATGATCATCAGTCAATCAGAATGCTTCCTTACTCTGAGAGACATAACATCACGCTCAGTGCTGCAGTTTCCAGAGAAACCAATGTGTTATGCTGAGAAAAAAAAATCAGAACAGTGAAATGTTTCACAATTGTGGTTTGTTTGACTTGTGTGACATCACAGACTAATGTTTAATCCAGGATCAAACAACTTGGATTTTGTTGTCCCAAATGATTTTAAATCTAGCTAATTATTTTGATTATAAATGTTGATTATTTTAATCTTGGCTATTAACTCTAGTTAGCAAAATGAAACGTAATTAATATTCTAACTTTTGGAGAGTTTCCAATCAATAAAGCTGTAGCACAGACCACAAATTTGTGTTGTTTCAGTGGCACAGAGATCATTTTCCTTTTATTTGAGCCCCTGGATAGCTATTTAAGACTATCAGACTACAGGTCTTATAAATTATAGAAGCAGGAATTGCCAGAGAAGTTCTGTTTTATTAATAAAAAGAAAGGCATTACTAAAAGAAAACTCAATCCTGCCAGAAAAATTAAGATAACCCTCTTCATTTAGCATTTAGCTGTGAATAAGTTGTCTATGGCAAAGGATTATTTCTATAAGCATGATACAATTTGCTAAAAATTGAGTAAACCTTTGCCTGAAATACCTTATGCAATGACTTGCAAGGCCTTTTGCTGTATAAATTTTGAATTGCTTAGAATGAAAAGCCTTCTTGAATTTAGTAAAGCATTTAACAAGTTTGGTTTTGGTTTTTTAATGAAGCAGAGAAGGTGTATTTTCTTTAGTGTAGTGCACATATCAATGTAATTTCTCAAGTCTATTTAATATAGACTAGCCATAAAATGTATTCAGCATTGTTGAAGCACAGTGTTAATGAATAATATTTCCATAAATCGTCCTACAGCAAGCTGATATCCCCTTTCAGAAATGCCCACTGCGTGTTGACAAAGCATCTGGTGCAATTTGGATGTTTTTTGTCAATTAATTCTATAGCCAAATGTTTCAAAATTCTATAGCAAATATTTCAAAATTCTTGCTGATGGAAGTTACAGATACAAATTGAGAGACTGGAATCAAGGGACGGATTGTGTCTATTTGGAGCCTGAAATACATTTTAGCATATGGATCCTGTGTGCTTCTCCCGCCCCCTTCTCATTCCTTCCTTCACACACTCCTGGAACTGCAATGGGAGGAATTCTTCCTTCTGTGGAAGTGTCAATGATCCTTTTCCTTTGCAGACAGGGGATTTCTTGGAAGACCAGACAGCTGTGCTTTGGAGGCTTGGCCTGCCTGCTGCACTTTTCTCTGGGTAATATTTGACTACTCCTTTATTGGGGGGATGCTGAAAGAGACCTTGCAGTGATAGATCTCACTGAGATGAAAGAATGTGTTCATATGGCAGACCTTAAAAAGACCACATTGGATAAATGCACATTGGAAACCTTTAAAAAAAAAAAAAATTGAGTACTAGACTTGTTTGAAAAATTAAAAAATTAACTAAGAATCTAGTATTATCTGATGACCCCATGATCAGGGATGCTAAGGTATAGCATTTAGGTGTCTGCATGTTAAACTCTCCTATCTGCAGCTGATCCAGAAAGTCACATTTACAGGCAACTATGTAATTCTGTGTAAAGTTCTGAGGAAGAAAGCTCTGTTCCTTAAAGGGAAGATGATAGTGGCAGAACAAAACAGTGATACCTCAAAATGAGGTACTCATTACTTTCTCATCTTGGATATTTTCTTTCTGTTGATAACTGGCCATGTCAGATGCTGATGCCATGTCCACACATCCCAGCTCCTTTCTCATTGTAACTTTTACTGTCTCCCAAAGGAAAAAATACTGTAGGAGTAATGAACGACTTCTTGGTAAAACAAGTAAGGTTCTTGTTATTGAGGGAAGCGTTTTCGGTCGTTTAGGCTGTGATCACAATGTGTCTCAGGATGAGTGCACCTGGTCAAGGATAACAGTGCATAGCCTCTCAGCTCTTCTCTACCTGCCCCATCACATGCCCCCAGCCCCCATATTTCTGCTGAAGGGTAAATCTGGCACAGCTGTGCAGGATGCTCACTACACAGTCAGTTATGAGAGCAGTTGTAAAGTTACTTCTGAGCTTGCCTTGTGGTATCTTCTCTGTGCTGTCATGCCTTGTTCAGTGTTTTACTGACACTTGAGAATTTCAGAGAAGCATGCAGTAATCACAGTGTATTATTGTCATCTGCACTTCTGAGATGTAGCTTATCATAAAATGTTTCTTAAACAATTTCTTGGGTTTTTTTCCTTTAAGTGTTGCTGCAAATGACATCATTTGTGTGTGAGCTTCAATTGGATATGGTAACACCTTGTAAAGTAATTTAACATGACAGAAATACTTAAATAAAATTTGGGTTTGGTTTCAAAGATCTTCCCTTTAGGATGCTGCAGTAAATTTAGTCCCAAGGCTGACACCCTTTTCACTGTATCAGTTTAGTTTTTGGGGGCCAACATTTCTTCATGGTGTAACTTAATTGTTTTAAAAGGAAAAGTTACAATAGTGCTATATATCTACATTGGCTGTCCCTAGCCTTTGGAAAGAGCATGGATTTACAATTAAGCATCAGGGATGCTCTATTTGGGTTTGTTAAATCCATTAACAAGCAATAAAATCTCTGGTATTCAATCTTTCTCACTATTCATATCTTATTTTCATCCCACCCTTTCACCCTTGGCTTTTATTTTCTTTGGCTTTTGCCAGTTTATTTACAATCACTACATAGAAGTGATACTGCTCCTTCTTCACACCTCAGCAGACAAGGGAACACTGTGTTGGGCCACGTCTCTGCAGACTCTGCTGCTTGTGTGTTTTGTTATAACTGAGCTTTGTCCATTTTAGCTCTAAAGCCCCTCGGAATGGAGTCTATCTAGTAAGGCCAGGCTCTTAAAATGGATGTGAGTACTACAGGTTCCTTACAGTTCTCTGTATTCAGCCATTAAAGCACAATTGTTCTTCACAATATTCTTCTTTAACCCAATATACTCCTACACTCTCCAGCCTATGTAATCCTTCAAGTCCTCGGCAGGACCTAGGATTCTAAGAGATTCACTGAAATGTCAGTGTGTTTTCAAGCTCCAAAAGGAGGCTTTGTTTTGATAAAATTAAAATAAAAAAAAAAAGAAAAAAGAAAAAAGAAAGAAGAAGATGCTAGAACAGAATAGATTCTGTGAACACAGTTCAGAAGTATGTGTATGTGGAATACGGATGCCTGTACTAAAAGTCTTCATCATGTCTTCTCCCCAGATTCCGACAAACCCTGGATGGAATAACATGCATAACAGAGGGGTGTCTCATGAGACCAGGGAACATTTATCCTCAATTGGCAAGAAAGGAAAAGGACTTCACCCTGTTAGTCACTATGATGGTTAGAACATTTGCTGTTTACTGGGAATGATGGCCTTTGCCACAGCCCATCTGTGATGGGTAAAGTTGGTTCGCAGTTAGGAACTGCTCTCTGGAATGAAGTGGGCTTCTAACAATATCTTCTTTGCCCTGAGCAATTGCAGATGACATCCACATTGATACTGAGGAGAAAAAGCTGAGAGAAAAATAGAAGTCTGAAAGAGGTCTTAGGGAAGCATTCCCAAGTTTGCTGGGCAGAATTCAGAAGGAAATTTCTAGAGAGAAAAAAAGGATGCCTGTGTGGATATTTTGGTGAATCTAAAATCTTACAAAGAAAAAGCAGAAAACCCCAAGAGAGGTGAAGCCCAAAGCCTGTCATTTGGGTTTTTTTCTGACAATCTTGAGTCCTGATGATGCCTGGCATTTGGAAGGAGGGGTAGGAACTGGAGAAACTAACCATCACCTGGAGGGAATTTGTAAGTGTGCATGGAGAGTGCACAGCATGCAGGAGAGGGAGTGATAAAAATGCCACTAAGCAGGGGGAGTTCCTCAGGGGAGCACTGAACACTAGCACAGCAGATAAATAATTCTGGAAACACTTTGCTAGCTGTTGGTTGGGGGTATAACCAAGGTGAGGACTGAATACAGAGGCAAGTGCTGTTATTCAGCCAAACTGTGTAGCTGCACAAAACATGATACAGGAACCTCCTCTGAGTCTGAAGCAGGTACAAAACTTCTACACAAAGCAGAATACAGGTTGAAAAACACCACACTGTGTGTAATTTACACTTTTCTGCATGGCAGTTTTGGAGGACTGGAACACTTTTAGTTTAGACGTAGAGAGTGTGTTGATGGGATCAATACACTGGGGTTTCAGGAAAAGTTGAAGGCAGCAACAGGTGAAATGTAAAAACAAATGTTTACAAATAAGGGTTTATCAGCATATATGGGTACAAAAGCTGCTGCTGATAAAATTTGCAAATGTATTTGGGGGAAAAGTATCTTTTACTAGATCAAAATCTTGTCAACCACATCAAGAGGATATTCTTACTGGAAATACAGGGGACTTACCCCACTAAATGCTTTGAACTCATCTTTCAGGTAACAGGGATGTTTACAGCAGGTTAAGAAGTGGTCTGGGGAATGGGTTTGTCTCCAGAAGACTGCCTTTGCTAGTAGGTGTGTTGCTCGTAGACCAAGTAGCTAAGCTGTGGTGTCACGGTGACAAATTTGGGTTCCACTTGGGCTTAACTTGTTAGCATGGGGTGAGGGTTTCATGAGGTCCAGGCTTTCCCTCAGAGGATTGCTCCTGAGAGCTGAGCAGGTCTTTTAGGGCTTTCCATGAGCTTGGCTTCACCTGCTGAACTTCTGCTGGCACTGCAGTGCTCCCAAAAAGAAACATTGCCTGACACCCCTTCCACTGCTGGTTTGGTGGGACCTGCAGCCTGCTCCATGTGGGAAGTGATGTGGCATGTCTGACCACAGTGGAGCAGCTGCTTCACTCACTCCCTCCTGCAGTGCAGGGCAGGCAGCACGTGCTGGCCTTGGCTTCCCTGCAGAGCAACCTCAGCCTTTGGGACTGTGACTTTTCAGGTTACAGTAAGTTCAATTAGAGTTAAGGTTCACTCCAAGCTGCTGATGAACTGGCAACTGCTGTGTTGATGATCTGTTTGTGCTTATCCCACAGAGAATTTAATTTAGTTTTATTTTGACCTGTTGATATTTGCTGTCTGAGGAACCAGGCATTGAATCGCATACTTTGTATGCAACATTATGGTTGCTTTTCAAACATGTAAATAGAGACAAGCTCAAATCTTTAGCTATTAGGACTCATTTTTAGTGCTACATACATTCACTACAAATCCCTTGGTTTTGGAAGCCCCTGTTTCTGTTCTCAAATCTCAGTCTCTATTTAGAAGTAATATTAGAGATGGTTAAGGAAAATAAATACTTGCTGACCAGAGCAATGCCCCTAAACACAGCAGATAGATTATTTTCAATGATGGATTCAAACACCTTCAGGGACTGCTTGGTCTTTCTGTTTACTATTATCAATGCTGTCATTTTATTATCAAGACTGACAGTTTCTTCTCACAGAAAAACTTTATTGCAAGGCTGACCTGTCTAATACCTCCCTATTAGTAACAGAAACAAATAAGAGCTGATTGTTCAGCTGCTGTCATTTAAAAAGACTAAATCAACCTGCCACAAAAGAATAATTCCCTCTGGTAACTTTATCCATTTGCCCTTGGTGGTGACACTGTGGATACCACCCTGGTTGAACTATATATTAGTTCCTAGGGAAGCACTTTGAAATATATAGCTCTGCACAATGTTGTAATTGAAAAAAATTCAATAGCCATGCATGGTTCAGTAATCTGAAAAGAATGCAAAGGTTCAGTTCTAATTGCCTTGCACAATTTAGTACCATTTTTTCTGTGCTTTCCAAATGGGTTTATTCTGTTCTATGTATATCTATTATACAATTTGGCAGCACTGCCTGTATACAGGCAGCTCTTTTTTTTAAAAAGGATTTCAGTATTTTCATGTTATGTTTTGGCCATATTTTAAAATGACTTACCTAACCAAATGACCTACTCTGGATGTTTGCTCTTCCATCAAGAAGGGTGTCTGCTCCTTTAGAGTTCTGTGAAGGATTCGATAACCTGTCAAATGAGTTAAGAGTCTGATTTTAAGATTATCCATTAAAGCAGTCTTTCTTTTATCATGTCTTGGAATTGAGTCTCTACATTCTCTTCGGATTGGGGAAGCTTTGAAAGCTACCATGAAATATGTACTTTATAGCATCCACTCAGAATGATTTTTATTTATTTTGCATATAATTCTTCTGTGTTTCTAGATATTAAACCCTATTAACTGCCTATCTGTGAAGAGCAGCTATTCTGAAATCTAAGGAAGAATGACTCTGGACAGACAGTCATTAGACTGGAACTTCAGCTTTATCTTAAAATTGCTCTATTATTTTAAACAATTGACATTATTTTATTGTCACATTTTGCTCTTAGTGCATTCCTCACATAAATCCTACATATACTCTGACTGTACTTGAGATCAATTTTTTAAATAAAAGTTTATCTAAAGAATTGTTAATGTTTTTGATATCTATAAATACCTCCAAGACTAAATCACCTTGCTTCTTTTCAAGGCAAATTATCATACTGCTGATAGGGATAGTAGTAAAAGTTAGTTAACATGTAATTCAGAATATCACTATCTATATCCATATATGTCTATATCTATCTATATCTCAAACCTTTTCTTCCAACTAACTAGAAGAACCTTTTGGTTGGTGGGGTTTTGCATCTGGTTATTTTAAGATTTCTGCACTGTTTTTATAACGATATGGATGAAAAAACAATCATACTGGGAGTTGAAGCAGGCAATACCAGTAAGGTCAAATTGCTAAAAAGCTTAGGAAAAACGCTCGCAGTATTTTTTAAGGTCTGCATAGATATATGTGTACAAAAGGCATGAATATAAATACAATCACACATTTTATGTGTGCCAAAATGTATGCTAGTAAATATTACTGTGCTTTTGGGAGGCTTATTGGAAACACGATCCCAGATGAGGGAAGTGTATGGGAATAAGTATATTGTCAGACTATCAGGATGTGAATGGTATAACAGCAGAGAGAAGCAACTTCCTTTTAAAAAGTAAATTTAAAATGAAATTCATTTTCTCTACTTCTGGTGAGAAAACCAAAGACAAATGGAGATGAAGAAAAAGAGAAGATAAAGAGAAATAAATTAAGATAAACTGAAGTAAAAACAATAGATGTTTAAGAGGAAGTGGAGATTGAAATGCTTTTAGATGTCACTCACTGGTATTGCACAATGTCCTTTGTTGAGGGACAAGCAGGCTTTAGAAAGTCTGTAGGAGACATGAGGAGTTTCTAGATGTTGGAGTCTTTTGTACACGTATCAGTCTCCAGGTAGTTCTAGATGTAAATTCTTGAAGCATCCTAACTTTCAGCACATTGGTATCCCAATGATATTGTCTTATTATTCAAGAATTAAAGAGTCTTTTATACAGACTAATTTCTAATTACCTATTGGTAAATTGATAATAGGATATAATACTGTTTTTAAGATGGATATTTCTTAAAATTAAGATTGCCAATAGTAATTTTCTCTCTCCAGCCTTTTTTGATCAATCCTGCAAACAGCTTGGAAATGATTACTCAAACCTTGGCTAAGTAATGGTCAGATCCTGACTGCTTTCTGGGGAGGTAGGTGTGGAGTCCACTGGAGGTTATTTTACTATAGCTGGAAAAACAAGTGTTGAATTTGGAATTAATAAGAGGATATAGAACGAAAGAGTTAACTTCTACTTCTAATCTTTCACTGCCATTCTTCTGTTGCAGGGATATTATTAACAAAGGCTTGATTGTTGTTTTGGCCACAAGTATTAAGTACAAAAGAACTTCATGAAGGTCCCAGAGACAGACTGGCATTTAGACTGACTGTCCTTTTAGCAAAGAAGCTTTTCTCTTAAATAAGTCCATTATTAAAACATGGTAGCTTTCATTAAATCTCTATAATCTTCCATCAGGAAAATGGCATTAGTCTGCTAGCCAGGAAAATATGGTAAGTCCAAGCAGTATCTCTGTTATTAGTACTTGATTGTCTGTTAGAGTGTTTGATCAAAGGCATGGAGATTTTGATGATGTTGTAGAGTAAAGCAAGCCCAATGTGCTCAGGTCTCTCTGTGTGTGCTGGGGTTTATAACAATTACAACTCTTTCTAAATTCTCAACCTAAAATCCTAAAGGCTGCACAAAATACTGCTCTTGCACTGGTCTAGGTCCTTCTTGAGTGGTGTGATTGTGTCACTAATGGAAATGCTCGAAAGAGCATAAAAATTTATTAGTATGAGAAAATAAATAAGTGCGTAAGATGTATTTACCAAACATAAATGCGTCTTCCTCTAAAGATTGTAGTACTGGGAACTGAAGTTGTATGCAAAATAAAATTATTATTTTTACATTTAAGTTTTCATTAGATTATACTAAATAACTTGATTTAAAATCAAACCTTTAAATACAGGTTGAGATGTGAGATTAGAAACATCTCTAAGGGATTTAATCCATCTCTTTGGGCAAAAGCACTAGAGATAGTAGAGACGTATTCAGGTTTTCTGTGTTATCAGATAGGCTAATTCTTTCTTCTAGGGAAACGCAATAATAGAAAAAAAACATGGAACTGTTTGTGCTGGAAGTCCACTTTCCCTTGCCCATCATCACTGCCCTTCCTGCTTCCACTGAAATCACTGTCAGCTGCTGTTGACTCCGGGGGAATAAGCATGAAGTCCCATGTGACAAATATGAAAATGATGGTAGTCCTAGACTTCTGAGTTTTATAGGAATGCAATTATCTTAAATACAGGCTGTTACTACCACCACAAAAAAGGGAGGGAGATGCAATTATCCAGAGAGCAAGTGGCATGCTTTTCATTGATTAGACTGTCCTGTTTGATTAAATTCCTCAGAATTTTTAATTTTCTAACCCTAATTGCTGCCTTATATTTTTCTTGTGTCCCTTTGTTCTAATTCATCTGCTTTCAGGTCCAGATTTATTTTTTCAATACATTCAGATTTTCCACAAACTTATCCTGTCATTATGCGTTTTGTCTCTCTCTGCAGATGGTTATTTGACAGAAAGTTTCCATCGACTCCAGAGAATGGGTCCTGTAAATACCCTTTGTGGTTCTCAGATGGAGTACTTGCAAAATGGAATTGATTAAAAGGTCAAAAAACATTACTGTTGCAATGTCTGAATTGCTCCATCAAAGTGGTAGTGTGACAAATGTGTGTAAATCTTTTCATGGGACTGGTCTGGATTTAAAAAAAAAATAATTCTATCTTTTAGATCAGCTTTCTGATGTTTCTCAGTAAGAGAGACATTTTCAAATTATGGATAGAAACTAGTCTTTCCTCTTACACTAGTGTCAATTAGTAGTAACTATAGAGGTTATGAGGTTCCCCTAGTCTGAGTTACAGTAGGAATCAGATCCATAGTATTTAATCTATTTTTCAAACTCTGAAAATTCTAAGTTGTTCAAAGCAGCTGTTTTGAAAACAATAGCTTCATTAGTATATCTTGCTAAGGTGAGACTTTTTGCAGAAAGTACAGCTAAACAGAACATACTTGGGTCTTTCAACATCAGCATCACTAATGGGGAGCCAGTAAGTGTAAGTAGTTCCAGACTTGTTTCTCTTGTAGTACATGGCACAGGAGAAGAGATAGGTGTATGATCTCCCTTGCTCAGAAAGTCGTGGAAGGCCAAAAAAAGTCTCATTATAAGAGACTTACAAATTATAATTTATAAGGATGTCATGGCCTGGGCTTGGCAAAAGGTTTGTTCTCAGCTTATTTGCACAACAGCCTTTACTGTCATATTATCTAGCCATCCTAGGGTGGGATATAAATTTGCCCCACACCATTTAAAAAATACCCCACAAATAATTATTGGCCAGTGGCTGTTAGTTATCTGCACTGAATCTGAATGGAGAAAACATAATTGTAATTTTTATTGTTAGCTAGGTAAGCCTCATATGGCACCTCCTCCTTGTGATTTTTCTAGTAGCAAAATGTCCCTGAGCTGATGGGTACACTCCAAGGTAAAACACAAACCTTCACGATGAAAGCAAAGCCTGTGTGAATAACCTCTGTGGCTCTCCACTTACCTGAGAGCAGAGAGAGATAATTCATGTCTGTCTGCAACATCATGAGTGAACTGGGCACTCAGGAGCTTTAGTAGTGAGTTGTTTCTACCTTTTCTTATGTGCTCCTGTAAAAGCAGAACTTATTTTGGGATGTAGTAAGTCAGATTGTCTCACTTTTGTTTTACCTAGGCAATCACTGGGCAGACTGCCATCACAATTGTGCTCATATTCTTTGTGAACTTTGTATGTGTTTTAAGTGGATTTAAGAATGGGCTTAAATTTCAGAAACTTAGAGTTTTTCTTCAAATTTTGGTTGCAGATTCACAGAAAGGTTGAGGCTCCAAGGGACTTGTGGAAGTCATCTGGTTCAGTTTCCCTACTCAAGCAGAACCACCCAGAGCCAGCTGCCCAGAAAGCTTCTGATTATCTCCAATGAGGGAGACTCCACAACCTCTCTTGGCAACCCGTGCCAGTGCCCTGTCATGCTCACAGTACAAAAGTGTTTCCTGCTGTTCAAACAGAACTTACTGTGTTTCAGTTTGTGTCCACAGCCTCCTGTCCTTAACTGGGTACCACTGGAAAGAGCCTGACTTCACCTCGTTTGTGTCCTCCCTACAGGTATTTATACATATTGAGGTCCTTGATCCTGTCAAAACAGTAATTTCAAAGGAAACAGGATTTGTCAGGGAAAATCAGTTTGCCTATGGGTTTGTGCAAAGTTGGTTTTGTATGAATTCTGGGAGTATCTATGTCTGTAGGATGTGTCACAGGTACCTAACATCCACTCTGTAATCTGCAGGCCATTTGCAGAGCTGTCTTTTAATCACAAAGGAGCACTTTCGCTGCATGGACAACAGGCCTGACTGGCCCATGCATAGTTTGAGGAACAAATCTGAGGCACATGCAGGGTGAAGGGAAGCCACCAAGCACTGAATTAGTTTGTGTGACTAGTAAGTGGTGATGTGGCAGACGAACTGTTGTGGTGGGCAGATGGCAACCAATAAGCCTGGATTGGAGAATGATAAGGAATGTCTAATTGAATCAGACAAGTGACCTTGTTTCTTGAACAGTGAGAAGCATTCAACATGTGAGACTGTTCTCTGGAAACATTTAGGGATTTATGGTGTTATTGCAGTTTATCAGAATTATTTGGGCAACAAAAAATATTTCCAGAAAAATATGACTTAGCATAGTCAAAAGCACTATATAGAGACAGTAGAAATATTGCAGTTCAGTAAAACAGGAAAACTAAATTATAAGTGACAGGACAGTGCAGTTCTGTATTTTGCAGTGTCTAATGAAATGATAAATGGCAAATGTCAAAGATAGAATGTGCTACTATATAATCCTCTCAAATGCTTTTAATTTCTCAGAATTAATTCACTGTTCCTCCCCAGACTATTATTTCTCAGCAACATTTGTGATTTCTCATATAATAATATTACTTCAACAAAAGCTCCTTTGGATGAGCGTAGGCTGTAAAGTAGCATATTGCCAAGTTAGGAAATAGATCTTTTTCAAAATAAAGTCCTATAACAGGAGAAAATAAACACACAATATTAAGGAGAAACTTCTGGAGACGTTCCCCAAATTCTGTCAGCACTGGAGAGGAAGGAAAATCCTTTTGTAGTTTTTTCAGGTTAGCAAGAGGAGTTGTACACAAAAGCTTCCCCTGGTCCCTTCGGTCTGCTCTTACTGCTGTGCACTGGTATAGGGTCTGCACTTAGCTGGTGGCCCATACATGCATGCTGAGTCCTGGCTTGGTGCTTGGCTGGTCTTGCAAAAAGCTCAGGGTCTGTCAGACCAGTGGGCACTATCCCTGCATGTGTCTTAAGGTGCAGGTCTTTACCTTCTTTTAACTCTGTTTCATGTTCCTGCTCAAATTTAGATCTGCTCCCTTGGCTTTACAGTGTGAGAAACTGAGCATGGGAAAGAAAAATAGTAACACGTAAACAGGGAGTGCACTGTGATCTAGGTGCTGAAGCATCCCTTCAGTTCACCTGCTAAAACATCTCTCAGAGGCTCTCAGATACCACACATGGCTGTCATGGCTTTGCCAGCAGTGTTGGTCTGCACCTGTAATACTCATGTTCTGTTATTGTTTTGGCAGGCTACTCACATTCTCCTGAGGAAGCAACACACAGAAGGGAAGAAAAAATTTAAAAGCATGGAGCTACTGAAGAACAAGGTTCACTGCCACCTCCCCTATGATAGCATTGCTGTGAGTAAAGCTTCATCACCAGTGTTATGTACAGCTATGGCAATGCAGGGCTGTCAGTTCTTGTTATTGAGAAACTGAACAAATGGATTGCATTACTTCTTCAAACAGTCTTCTTAAATCAGGCTGTTGAACAGAACAACAGGCACCAGTGCAGCAATGGACTGTCACATGGTTTGAATTGAAGCAGTCATCTTTCCTCCACTCCCCCTGCAGCCTCAAGGAGTTCCAGTGTTGGTGCACTACCAGGGAAGTACAGAACTGAAATGCAAAATAACTGTTCTTTATTTGTTTGTTGTTGTTGTTATGAAAGTGTAGAACTGTTCAGTTGGTGCAGGGCTGAATTAAAATATTCAGTGAAGAATAAGCCTCACAAATATAAAAATATAAAGGAGACCATAACATACAGTGGAAATTTTAGCCTTTTTTTGGGATTCCACATTATTGCGGTAGTCTGTGGAAAGTTTGAAATTTGTGAAAGTTCCAGAAGCATCATGGAATATGTTTAATAAAAATTCCTGTCACTTTGTGGAGCATTTGTAGTAAATTACCAGACTAGGAGTACCCACACATTGGAAAATTTAGGTCTTATGATGCTCTGCTACCGTGATGGGCCCTTCAATATTTCAGTAATGAATTACCACTTTGAAAGTAAAGCAGCAGTAGGGTAAAATTTGTTTTGGCCATAAAAGGGCAATGCATACAGAAATCCATCATTTTGCACACAAAACTGACTTACAAATGATGGAAGTATATTGATTTCTGTTTGTATAACCTATTTTTTGTTAAATGTGTGCTAAACATAACTAGAATCACAGTTCCTGAAATATGCTCTGTGTGACCCAAGTGCAAGGCTGATTATAAATAGTTTTAAAAATCTGTAGATATTTTGCTTCTGTGGGATTTCTGTGGTCAGTAGCACTTATTTCTACTGTTTGTTTTCGGTCTTCTGCTTAAAGATTGTGTAGAGCCTAAAACATTTAAAAATAAAGTTTAACAGACAGAATCTATTAACTAACAGTCCCACCCTCTTGCAGTTATAATTTATGACTAAAAATGCAAGAAAAAAACCCTGCATATAATATCCTTTAGTATCATGTTGATGTCAGTGCTATCTTCACGTTAGCAGCTTATCAGCTTCTTTTCCAGTTTACAGATTAGCAGAGACAGTTTGTCTTTTCCAGTGGTAGTGACAAGAGGTGGCGAGTATGCAATATGACCACATTTGTGTTTGGAAAAACTCTGGTGTTTTTTGCTAAGAAAATGTTGATGTAATAAGTAAAAATGAGAAGAAAGTGAGATGAGAATAATAGAAATAATTCTCTAGTTTTAAAAGTACAAAGACCACCTTATTAAACCTGATCAAAAACCTCTCCTTTTGAATTGCAGAGTAAAACTGAGTATACGTTCTCTTTTATTTCTCTGATGATGTGTAATGTGACAATTTAGGTTTTTGTACCTAAGTAGTCTTATATTGCTCTGATGATGCGTGATGCTGTGATTTCTTTCCCCGATGATACACTTTTGTACTCACTAATGTATCTGGTAGATTATGATGTAGAAGAGAGTTTTATATTTATGACTAAAAGCCAAGTTTTTGTTCTTCACATAGTGCCTTCTCTGAGGTGTCATGTTCAATCAATAATGCTATGAACAAGTGGCTTCAAGCACATATTTCTCTTTCTAATATTATTTACTTTTATTTTGACAAACTAGAACCAGAGTAGTCCAAAATTCAAGCATGGATTCATTCTCAGCAGGTCAGCTTGTAATAGAAAAAAAAAAAAAAAAAAGTTTAAACTTGCTAGAGAGAGGCACATCAATGAAAGTTAAGGAGATCAGAAGCCTAGGAAATTAATTTTATTAATACAATATGGCATATATATGCTCTTTCACAAGAATTTTAGTTTATCCTGTTTCTAAACCCACTAAATACTGATGAGGAGAATAGCAGTGACTTCTGGATGTACTCATTTAGTCTCTTTCCTAATTTACTCTTGTGGAGTAAAAGCCCAGCAGATATGCAATGCCGTTGTAGGCACCGGAGACAACAACTTGAAATGCATAATAAAAAGTGTCAGTTTATTAGATTTGTCCTTCTGTGATTAAAAACATATCTTAGCAGCAGACATCTGTTGGATAACTTACGTTGGTTCCTTATTGTCTTGGTATGTGAGAAAATACTGCAGGCTGTATGGCTCGGTCCTGTTAGACCCGGTATATTGCGGATGCACAGGAAATTAAGCATATGCTCAGTGGTGGAGTTGTAATAACATGCAAGTTTGATGTAATCTGTTGAAAAGAAAGAGTGTCATTCCTTGTCCTGTGCCCTATGAAAAGTTAAAGGGGGAAATGCTTGGAGCCTTCTTCCCTTGCCTGATCTCATGTGATATATCTGGTTGGCTATGAGTCCAGTTCGACAGAAAAAATAAGTGTGCGATAAGCAGCATGCTGGCATCAAAATAGTTTTGCAGCTACTTGCCTTGTACTATGGCCTTTGCAAGAAGAGATCACTGTATACAGAGTAGTGGTATGGAGCACAGCACTACTCTCACTAATTTTCACAAGTGAAGTTAGATTATTTTTTTTTTCCACTCAGTAAACATACTTCCTTCAGCTTCCTTAAACGGGATATCTCTTTCCTTAGTATAAGTAGTTTTCTCCCTGTGAGCACAACTAACCCATCTCTTGAAAAGTGGTGGCTTTGAAGTCAAAATAGCACTGTGGGTTGCCAGCATGCAGCAGGTTTTTTTTGTGTGGACTTTCAAAGCAAAAAAGACCTTCACTGTTATGACAAAGTGTTTCAGAAATATCCAGGGCCAGCTCTGTGTTTTGCAAATAAATATGCAATGAAGGCCATGAAAAAAAGTCACCAAGGACATAATATTTATTTACATACCCATGGTTCATCTGAAATTTGTGAGCTAAAAAGGTATCAAAACAGATAAAAAGCTTTATGAAGTTGATTTTCAAAATTTTCATATTATTCATTTTATTCATATGAATAAAGGCATATTCAGACTGATGATAGAGAAGGTTTAAATCTTCATGTTTCAGGACACAAAATAGCCTCTATGGAATTCTAGGAAGGAACTCTTCTTGAATCTAAATAGGAGATACTGGGGTCCTTTCCCCTTAAATCCAAGTCAAAGACGGACTATGTAAGAACAGTGGGCTGTTTTGATATAGTGTGGTGATTGTCACGGAATTGTATCTCTATATACATCCAAGAGGACATAAATAAATATGCCCTATCCTTGCTGATAGCCTGGGAGTTGTGGTAGGTGCTGAATCCTTTTTACAGTGAATACTGTATTATCAAAGCACTAAGATTCATAAATGGAGCTTTTTGCCTTTTCAGGATGTGGACAACAACAGAGGTTATGCCTCTAGAGCTCAGGTTTTACATCAAGGTAATGTGATCAATACCAGGAAATGCAGAGGTGAAGGCACATGCTGGGCAGTTATCAGTCTGCCTCTTCAGGACCTATGATTATTGCTGCAAAAATCAGAGTTAACAAAGCACCAAAAAAGTGGCAGCTTCTCCATTTCTTGGCCTTCTCAAGTTGACACTGGAGACATATTGTACAATGGAATGTGATGGATACCAATATCAAAGCAGCGGATTAATTTTATTTGCTGCAGTATACCTGCTTTAAATGGCATGGTAGTCAAACTGGATGATTTTATGATGTTTTCTGGTTGTTTATGGGTAGGTATGAGAAAGACCTAAGAGAATGCCTTCCCCAGTGCTTATGTCTGGCTCTAAACAGTTAATTTGAAGAGGCATTTCAGCTGGATTCACTCTGTTAGCTGTATCTAGGCTGAGTGATAGAGAAATTCCTTGGAACTAAGCTGTGAGTGTAATGTGAAGAAAAGTCAACATGTGCTATGAGAAATCAGGAATGTCTTTCTCCAATGTTTCACTTGGTATATTGCATGAATGAAGAGTTTTCTTCCTGAGACAGTGCAAGTGGTACAATAGCATACAAGACAGCTGGCTTTAGAACTTGGCAAGGAGGAAGTGAAGAAGGTTGAGAAATTCTCCTCTGGGAAGTGATGAAGAAGTGACTAGTACCTAGCAAGTACAGAGAATTTCTGTCTGATCTGTAGGCCACAGGCTAGGAACTCCTTTGGGCTATGTTCTACTGAATCACATGAACTGAAAGGGGCTTATTTTTTTGTAAGATTTGTAACTTATCCTTTACCAAAGTCTTCTAAACTAGTGTTTGATAGCTAACCTGCAACTTCTAAAAGTGGTACAAGTGGTACAAATATTTTTCCACCTACAAGATTTCCTTTTTCAATGTTTTTGTTTAATTTTCCCAGTGTCTGATTAATCAGGTAAATTACTTTGTGTATAAGTAGTATATTTTTCTTAAAAAGAAGGCCTGTGATTGTGCTCAATTCTGACAAATTTAGTAAAATTTAGTAAGTAAATTTAGTAAAATTTAGTAAGTAAATATCCTACCTGATGTCAAAACAATTTATGTTTTTTTTGTTTTATATCTACAGCTAAAGCTGTTTTTTATGGCTACTTTAGCCCAAATAAATATTCCTGACTCAGCAGATCAAGACAAAACCACAATCTGGAGTTGCTTCTTTTAATAAATATCAGACTGGGACAGTAATTTGCTCACTCATGGATTTTCTGGCTCCTTTATTAGATGTTATCCAGCAATTAACAAAAAAGTCTAGAAGAATCTTATCCTTGCTTTTGAACGTTGGACAAATCTGATCATATTCTGATAAAGAAGATTTGAAGCAACAGGTATGCACACAAATTTTGCATTTTCAAGTAAAGCTGTGGGAATAGACATAAGAGTCAAACAGCACAGAGGTCCTGCTTTCTGATGTAGTTGCAGTAAAGATGAAAATCCCAAAGTCTCCTCATTTGATCTGAGAAATTTAGAAGGTATCACATAGGAAATTTTTGGTAAAATCAGGAATTGTTCTCACTCCTTTAAATTCTGGCTACCATGAAGATGCTTATTTTTGTCTTTCCTAGTTGACTAAGTGATTCTAGGGGATTTGCCCAGTTTAAGGAAGAAGCTGATCCTGAATGTGCTTTTCTTAGTATCATACTTTTCATTACAGAACTAGAAAGCTCTACCCTTTTTTTTTTTTCCTGAAAGAAGAACCCCCCCACACTTTTTCTCCTTATTTTTAATAATACCACAGACTTTCTTTGCCTTGCAGTGAACCAGTTCCACAAGGAGATTGCCACATCAGATTATGTGAGTTTTCTTCATTTCCAGGCAGTGCTATTTAATATACATCTGCTGTGTAATAGATGCAACAAACCAAAATGATTTTCAGTTGCGTTAGTCTTTATTGGATCTGACCTCTGGTCTAGGAGGTGAAGGTAGAGTGGAAAATGAAAGCTGATTTGGTATTAGTCCATTATTCATATTAGAAAAAGTAAATGCTTTTGCGGTTTTCCTTACAGAGGTGTCTTTATTCATTTGACATGCCTTTAATAAATAATTCTAGTTGTCTGGTTGCCAAGATAGATTTCCTACAGGCAGACTTAAAAGTGATTTTGTCCTCTTTGAATGCATGGCTTCAAATGATCCCAGAACAGCAAACATTAAACTTCCCCCTAGACCTTGAGATTTTCTGAAGCGTTGTAATAACATAAAAGGATAAGACTATTTGAAAAAAATAAATAAATGAATTAAGCATGCTCCATATGATATTTGCAGGACAATAAAACTCCTTGTTTTTCCATGCAAACTAATATCTCCTTTCTACCGTAGGACATTTGCTGTGGATTTCCCACAATGCTCATTTTATGGATTTTGGTATCATTATTCATAGTTGCGTGGGAATGAGAATGTTTTGTAGGCTTCCTTTGAGAGCAAGGAGCCAACAGAACCCAATTTTATTCTTTCACAGATGGCTTTATCACATTATCACAGAGCTTTAAATGTGTATCCAGTGTACGTGTAGCTGTGCATCATGAATGTCTATGAGCATATGTAAAGCTGGCATGTGAACTGTGAAGTAGGATGTCTTCCTTGTCACTTATCTCTGCTATGCACATAGAACAATTAGGAACAATTTTAAAACTTGGCTTCAGACACAGCCAAATTAAGTTTGGGTCTGCTGGTTTCTTAGAGAAAGAGCATGAGAAAGAATATTGTAATTTCCAGGCACGAACTCACACTGTCAAGGGACGTATCTGCTATGGAGCTGTCCCCATGCATTTTGGATTATGTTAGGTCAAAATCTGAAAGCTGCTTCTCTAGTGTACGGATAACCAAAATCCACCTCCTCTTTGGGTTACTGAAGTCTAATAAGATATTAATCATGGGTAATTACAAGAAAGCTTTTAAACTCAGCTGAGTCTTGAATTAGCTTGGTTTGATAATAAACAGAAGCAACCTTTCAGCTGAGAACGACTTGGACAGACTATTTTCGAGCTGAGGATCTTGGTGTTGTGATAGACAGGTTGTGTTTAGTGGCCAGGTCACCTGATTCAGTGCAAAGAGATTCAGCCCTGTCCTGCATTGCATTGAGCAGACAGACCAGTCCTATGTCTCCCTGATGTTGAGTTGTTTAATTGTCACCTTCTGAGAGGCGATTTCATAGGATGCCACACACTCTTCCTCCCAGGCTTTCCATTGCTCCTTTGGCAAGCTCTTAAAGCATGGTTGACAAGAACAATATGTTTTGGCATAAGAGATCACAGCAATGGCTGGTGCAGTGTTCATGCATTTTAATTTCACTGTAGAAAATACCTTGTTCATGAGCCTTGGGTCCATCCCATGTAGCTTTTGTAGTGATTACATCACAGTGTCAGGTCAACAGTTTGATTTGTTTTTTCCCCACTTTTCCTAATAATTTACTCTCTAATGCTGTATTGAATGTTTACAGAAGCATAGGCAAGTAAGATATTTCATTGTCTGGGAGGTTGGTTTACTTTCTAAGTGAAATTACAAGGTCTATCTGGATGATCTGTCTTTGGTAAAACCATATTGTACGTTTTCTATATAAATGTACATAAATTTTTTTTTTCTTAAAAATTTGTGGCTTACTTAGTAGCCATGAACTAGTAAAGGTCAGGACCACCATATGACTCAGTTCCCCTGCAAACTCTCAGTGGTGCAGGAGTCCTGTGATACAAATTAAATTTCATTTTTAGAAAAAAATAAAGTCATGCTAGACCTCCTTTGCTGCAAAAGCAGGGGTTTTTATGTCAGTGATATGATGAATGATTGCTCTAGAAACAGCCTGCAGCTTATAACATTACCCTGCCAAAATAAAACTATGCAAGCCAAATTGCACAATATAAACCTGCTTAAGGAATTGCAACTTTAAAAGCAGAACAGTTGTTTTGAAATGCAAATAAATATTTTGGAAAGTTTCTAATAAATATTGTACTATTTTTACAGGACACTGATTCTCACGCCATGCAAGTTATAGCCATTTAATTGTATTTTATATGGTATCAAACTTTCTGCCAAAATCTGGTGTTGGAATGTTTTTCATTGTTACGGGTCTATCAACATTACATCATTTACTGACTGCATCATGTGTGACACACATGTCTGTGCTTAACCTTTACAGTTAGGATATCTGAGCCTGCCTTAATCAAATGTTACACTAGTAAATGCGTGTTATTCTTTAAAGCTTCCTTGCTGAGGAAACAGGTCTGAGTTTTCATATGTCCACCCACTAGAGGTTGCTATCAAATTTAATAGAATCTCAATTATGAACAAATTGCCATTTAGTAGAGTCCAAAATTTAGGCTTGGCTGCCTTTGTTCTATTAATTTAACCTTTGCTTCTACCCCAAGCGTCCAAAAGCTTTGTCCTGGAAGATGCATGTCCATATTCTCAGGAAACCAGTAAAGCCAGCGGCTTCTTTGCAGGAATAAAAATGGAGAAATGCCCGAGTTGTTCAAATGCAAAAGTTTCTTCCCTCAGAGAGGTGTCTGCAGATATCCTGAACGCATTCTGCCTATTCTTCACTAATGCCAATCTAGAGAAGAGACAGGTATCCCCTTCAAACAGCTTTTTCAGTGATGCTGTGGGCAAAGCCTTCAGGGTTGGATTTCACACCCCTCAGGATAACCAAGAACAAGATTTGCTCAGTTGTTGAACAACACAATGTCACTACCAGAACCTGTCCCACAGGGGCCTTTTTTCTGGCATCTGTTGATTAAGCCAATGACTATTTCTCCATTCTGAGGCTTAGGTGAGAAGTTACACTGCAATTCATGCTGTCTTTTGGGAAACTCAGATATCCTGGAAGGTTTCGTTGGTGAATGTGACTGTCAGCAGTGTGAGAAGAGATGACCTTTATAAGCACCTTTCAGAACACAAAGAAATAACAATCCACATAAAGAAAAGTTCTGTCTTAGAAAACCCTCTCCTTCCTTTCTCTTTGCTTAGCCTCACCAGGTGTTCGTTAACTGTGCAAATGTGAAAGACATATACATAGCAAAGATTCTCCTAAAATGCAGGTGCAAGACCATGGTGAGAGTCCTACCAAGTTTCTGCTTCCATTGTTTTCAGTAAAGTTCAAAAGATACAGTGTATTGCAAATCCCAGGGCAGGACTTGAACGTGGAGGTGGCAGGGCTGTGGTAGGAGGACACCGAGAGGCCTCTGGATGTGGCACTGAGGTAGGCTCATATGGTGCAAAGCTCACTAAAGGCAACAAAAAGAACACTGTAGGGCAACTAAATCAGGCTCTGAAGTGGAAAAATGGAGCCAATGATACCAAACCGATTTCACTTGCTTAAAGTGAGTACTATAAATAAACATGTTGCAGAGTTTGAGCTAAAGGTTTAGTCCTGATATTAACGAGACCATCACACAGCTTACCTCACACAGCTTCTTAAACAAAAGCTCCAAACTCAAAGCTTTTTCCCACAAGTTCCTGCAGTTCTAGCTTCTACTACTCTGTCCTAATTGAAATACAGACTTCAGGAAGGTCAGTTCAAATCCAGTGTGATATAAATGGAGACAGTAATTTATTTGCTTGTCTGGATCCTGGAAAATTTTGTGCATCAAAGACAATGTATAGATAGCCATCTCAAACTGTTTTCCCAGTGCAAGGGTAAACTATTAAGTTAAAGATCCTCTCTGGACTAAAGGTGGTTGGTTTAAATAAATACAGATTTTAAACAACACTATAAAAAGTATCTTTTGACAGGTTGTGTTTTTGT
Organism: Pachyramphus minor; assembly: GCA_013397135.1. Classification (NCBI taxonomy): domain Eukaryota; kingdom Metazoa; phylum Chordata; class Aves; order Passeriformes; family Tyrannidae; genus Pachyramphus; species Pachyramphus minor. The sequence goes on from VYXB01006395.1 coordinate 1,100,664, forward strand.
AAATATGAAACATTAATTGAGAAAGACTGTTACCTATGAACCTGTGGGAAGCTAGAGAAATTATTGGAGGGCGGGTTGTGGGGGTTGGCTGGTTTACTGCTTGACTAATCAAAACATTTCTGTGCTATTAATTATTCTCATGGCTAAGCCTTGAGTATGTGGGTTAAAGACTTAAATATTATCTGATTTGCAGTTCTTTTCTATTTCATTTTCTAGGTAGTGTAAGTGATTCTGTGTCATGAGAAAATGTATACAACACTGATAAATCCATACAGTATTTGACCTTTAATCAATCCTAATATTTTCAATCCACAGAGCCTTCTTAAATGCCTGTAACCTTGGCCCTTCCACTCCCATTCATCACAATTACTGTTTGAGCTGTCTGATGCAATCCACAAAGCATTGCATGTTGACATCCAATATTTTATCATTAATAAAATAAAATTTTAAAAAAAAGTAAGAAACATTCCAAGTATTTTTCTGGTTTGATATTTTCCAGTGCAGTGCCCAGGAGAGGAAAAGAGACAGTTGTGATTTATGTTAGTGATAGTAGATATTGTTAATTAGTGTTTACTCTTAACAGAATGTAGACATAGTTGGTTCTCTAAATAAGTTGATTCTTGAAGTTATGCTAATTTTCAGTCATTGTTCAACATTTTATTGCATGGATTGCATTTTAAACAATATTTTAAGGAATCTGGAGCAGAAGTATACATGGATTAAGAGAGTTTTGAACTAAACCATGCAGATCTTATTCACTCTATAGTACATGAGTTAGGGCTAATAGGATTGTTACAAAAAAAATCTAACATTTTCTCCTATTCCCCATGTCTTGATCAAAGAACACTGCAGTGATAGATGGAAATACTAACAAGGTTTACCCACAGAGGGGTTGGCTTCTGCAGGTGGCTGAATAATTCAATGCAGAGAACACTGGACTCCTGATAAAGGAACTCACAGTTGTGTTGTGCATCCAAGCACAACATCCAGGTTGCCTTATCTTTTTGGGGTCTTTTACTCTTCGTGTGCCTTGTCAGTGAAAATTTCAAGATTTTTTTTTTGTTGGACAGTCTCCCTCTACACACATTCCTCTGTCAAGCGCAAAGAATAATGCATTTGGATTAAGATAAGTATGATCACAAATTTTTCTCATGTGTAGAATTGGGCTCCACATCACCTATGATTCACAACTGTCATGAGACAATAGATGCTGCCCAGGATTTTTGCTGAAAGTGAACTTCCATTTTCTTTGCACTCTGAATGAAATATGAGTCCTTGGAACTCTTCTATATAAAAGCAACATTTGGATACATTATCATGCTGCTATTTGTCCAATTTTAGACCTATAATATCCTCCTCAGACCTCTCACACCCAGTACCATTGGAATCATTTAAGTTGGAAANCCAGACCTCTCACACCCAGTACCAAAATACTCTTTCATTGGAATCATTTAAGTTGGAAAAGACCTCCATTAACCCAGCACTGCCAAGTCCATCACTAAACCATGTTCCTAAGGGCCAACCTACACATATTTTAAACACCTCCAGGGATGGTGACTCAATGACTCAATCAGTTCCCTGCACAGCCTGTTATCCTTGCTTGATAACCTTTTTGGTGAAACAATTTTTCCCAGTATCCACCCCAAAAGTGTTCTTGTTACACGCATATATATCTTTATGTCTACACTTTTATATATATGCATTTATATGTATATATACTTCAGAATAAGGAGGTATCATGACTATTTTGATGTTGAAAGGTCAATAGTACAAAAAAATGGCAACATTAATGTTTTTAGACATGTAAGCTCCATCTTAGCTGGAAGGGTTTTATATTCTCTTTCTCCATCATGAAGATTTTTCTTAGCATAGTTTTTATAGGTCTTAATTTATAGTAGGAATTATACTTTTAACGGAAAAATAAAAAAATTACATGGGAATATGATCTAAGTCCCCCCTCTCTCCTAGTGATGTTTCTCTGGGTTTTTTCCAGCTGTTTTGCCAAGCCAAACAATACGATTACAACTGAGCACTGATGTGTAAGAATTAGCATGATATGTCTCTCCAATGCTGGATGGAAAAATGAGTATGATTTCATTTTTACTGCAGTTGCCATGTAAACTCTTTTTGCTTATGCAATTTTATTTTTTTGTGGGTGGAAGTTTCACAGGAATGCAATGGAAAGTTTTACAGACTTTCTGGCCAGGTTGGTCACTAGTCTCTCTGACATCCTGACTCTGTGACAAGACTGTGTGACATTAATTATGAGATAAAAATCTCAGCCTGCTCCAGAGAGCTCAGGGATCACATCATTTGAATGTGGGAAATGTGGACTGTAGCATTAATGTACAAGGGGTACATACACACTGAAGAGCCAGACATTCAGTTCTACATAAAAGAGGTTCTGAGAGAAACTTGTAGGTGTAGAGGCAGACTAAAGTGGTTAATTCTGCTGTCTTTAGTGAAACTAGAGAATGCTAAAGGAGCTAATAACCTATTCCTAAATAACAAAAACTGTGGCAGCAATTCAATTCTGCTGAGTACTAAATATCCTTAACTCCCAGAAGAAAATGGCTAATCATCAGAAATCACGTTTTCTGCCATTCATGCAGAGGACGTATAGTTTGAGAGGTCCCAAAGAACATCCATTTCCTTTTCTTCATCTGTGCACAAAAGTTCAGTTGTGTAGATTTTGCACATTTTTATGAGGCTTAATCAGATAGTGCATGCAGATTTGTTTCAACCTGGTATAAAATGGAGTGGCAAAGGTTTTTGTCTCTGTCTATGCTGATAAGGTTTCCCATGGTGTAAACTCTGCAAAGAGCTCATCTTATTAGCAATTTCAGGTACAAGACTGAAAATAGCTAAATTTAGCTTGGAAATATTTTCAGAGTTTTGTGGAACAATTAGGTCATCTCCACGCAATGACGTAGGATGCTAGAAGTAGTCTCAGGTATTTACCAGCATGTGTCTGTTTTCATACAGGGACTAATGGTATGGATGGTCTGTGGCTTCACTTGTGTTTCCATAAACTCTTCCATATTGCCCTGTGGAGGGAAACATGTAAAAAAAGCTCTTTTTTGATGCCACCATACTGCTGAAAGAGACTTTGAAGATCTGACATACATTTGAGTGCTGTGACATCTTCCTTCTTCTCTTTGACTCTGCAGGTATGTACATCCCCTAAGAAATCTGTTCTTGTATGCTGTAGCTCATGCTATTAGTCCCATCTTTTAGGCAAAAGCATTGCTGATACTGTAAATGAGTACTATTCCATAGCTCTTGATTGTCCAGAATTCAATCTCCCACTGAAACTGTTTTTTACGGCTTAATGTCTGAGATGCAACACTGCTGAGACTTGTCATAGGCCTGTATACATTGTTTTCATTGTATCTTGAACATACAACTGCTACTGCAGTGGTCATTTATTACTGCATGAAATTGTGCCCGTTCTCTAGGAAGAGATCTGTGAAAAATGTTGGTGGAAGTGTTTACGTGGTAAGTAAATGGACTGGATGGACTCAGTGACAGGCAGGGTATAAGCAGAGCGAGGGTATAAGCAGAGTATCCGACTGTCTGATACAGTCCTCCATATAGGCAGATGTTATGATGGTGTTTCTGAGCCTCTACATGTGGCAGCCATTCCCTCTGAAGTAACCTAACACTAACCCTAACCCTTCTTTCAAATCTCGACTCCATTGCGCAGAGGAACTGTTCAAGCTGCAGTGGGACACCCTTTCTGAGGACATGAAAGTGGTCATACATTTGCCCTTCAGACAAGTGTTTGGGATGTTAATAACAGTGTTGTCTGAGTAAATGGAGTAAGATTTATCCCTCATATTTGACTCTCTTCTCCCCTGCATGTGTATCCTTAGTGCTTGGAGCCAGTGTCCATTCTCTTCTCATTCTCTGCCTCCTGTTTCCTTTCATACCTGACACTCATTTGAAAGAGCCAGCCATATACAGACACTGGAACTGTTTATCTTGGTAGAGTGAGCATTATCTATGCTGTTCAGCTTTTTGCCTGAAGTCTTTTGCGTTTCCTTTTTCTGAACTTGACTCATTTCCTTGAATCTTGTTGCTTAACAGCCTGACTTTATTCAGATACTAAATTCATAGCAGCTGACCTTCCCATGTAACCATTTTCTCTCCCAGTCTAAGTTTCTCTGAGTTCTTTTTTTTTTTTTTNCTCCTTTTGAGTAGTCCTGAATCAGGTTTTGGAGGTCAGTGACCTAGGACAGGTTATTCCTAATTGCTCAGCAGATACGTTCTCAGGCCAAAATGTGGTTTCAGATCAGAGAAAAGAAACCTGGCAGTGTGGTAACAATAATCTCTGAAGATGACCTGAAGTTTATCTATTCCCGCATGAAATTTCCATAGGGTTATGCTGAATTTTCATTCTTTCAGATGCTAAGCTGAATGACTTCCCAAGGGTAGGGCCAGAGGAAATGCATGTCACTTTTACAGTGCCTTTAGTGTTCAAAAATTTTTACAAGGATCTAATTAAATATTATTATTCTCTCCATGTATTCTGACTTGAGTTTCAGGAGTACCCCTTCCCTTGCTTTGTGTAAAGGGAAGGAAGAGCTAAGAACATACGTGTTACCCAGCAAGGCAGAAGATGTTCCTTTTGAAGATATTTATGAGTATGCTATAGTATATGAAAATCTTCTCCCAAAAATTCCTCCAAATTTGCTTATCAATGTCCCTTGGAAAACTTGGGAACCTAAAGTAAAAACACATGAAATTTTTTAGTCTGTAGTGTTGCTGGATTTGTCCAGTAAGCTTGGCACATTTCTATCAGCCTAGCAGCAGGAACACCTGTTCCTATCACCTATTCCTACCTCCCACCAACAGGAAAAGAATTGTGTGGGTAGTGCTCTCTGCCAGGAATTAGTAATAAAATGAAACTTGCAACCAAGTTTCTATGAGTGAAATGATACAGCTCCTTTCCAATAGATGAGTCTACAGAGGCATTGCGGTTGTTCACATCCACACATATTTATATATGGCAGCTTTATCACTGAAATATCAACAGTTCAGAAAAAAACCACTGTAAGTAAATACTTTTTCCTTCATTTGAATTCTGTAAACTGTTCACAGCTGTTACTTCAAGTGCAAGATGGAAATATTCTGTAAATGGAGAGGAAACTTCATGGGCTGAAGTTCAGTTCCTACATATTCCTTCATCAGGGGCTTATGACAGTGGCTTGTCCATACATGGCGGAGGGTGTGTGTGTGTGTGCAGAATTTCCCCCTGCTAAGCTCACAGAGCTGCAGGGAGCCTGGGCTTGTATAGGTACGTACCTTATATAAGTTTTATACTGCTGCTAAGTGACCATGAAGCTCGTCTGCGCTTGCAGACCCTCGGACAAGCATGCTTTGGCAGTCAATGAACTTCACTTTTGGGGCTCACACTGTCTGGATTACATGGTGTAGGGGAGGAATGCTACATTTCCCAGGGAGAACTCTGGGAAGTCTGGAGGAATCTGTTCATCTGCTTTTCCAACTCCCCTACATGTTCACTGTAGTGGAATCCATCACACAAGGGTTTCTGCAGGTACAGGGCCACCATTCCCAGCTGGTATATGCATTTACCCATCTTTCTCATCCCCCATGTAGTGGCTCTGTAATCTTGGGAAACTTGATGTTCCAGAAATGTTGTCAAAATCCTGTACCGTTGTAAGATTTCACACACACAGAGTTATGAGATGTGAAAACATGTACTTCCATGAGCAGCAGGGCTTAGCAACCCTGTGGCTTCCTCCCATATAAATATATGAAGCTGTGGTTGACCCTTCTTTTTATTTCCAATACAGGTGGGACTGGTCAGAAGGCTATAAAGCTGTTAAGAAGCCATTCAGTAAGACTATATGAGAGTATGCATTTAGCGCTGTTTTCTTGGGAAGGTAGGCATCGTATATTCCCTTTTATTTGTTTTGCTTCTGATGACTTCAAGTGTGTTTGTGTAATTTTTCCTCTTTACCATATGGGATAACATACATTCCTGTAAAGCAATGAAGATAAAACCAAAAAAATCTGTTCTTGCTTCCAGAAGCTGAAAATGTAAAAAAACACCTAATGCTTAGGCTTGTAGTAAAATACTGAGCTGGCAATGCTGCTGCTGTTCTCTTATACCAGGATATATAATGCATACTCCCACAGAAAGCAAGTGTTTAGCTTCCAGGGAGTACACCTAGACTTCTCAAAGAAACCCAGCAACCACAGCAAAGACGCAGATTGAAAAGATCCCCTAATGAGTGAATATATCCAGGGCTTTTAATTCCCCATCTGCTGTTTTGACAAATGCTTGTAAGCTGTTTTGCTAACAGATATCACTATATGTGTCCAAATTACAAGTGAGAATGAGAGTGAAAAAGCATTTCTCTACTCATAAATGACAGGCAGATTTAGGAATGTCTGCTGGAGTTTATGTGCATTATTAGACACATTTTTAATTCTTTTGTCAACCTCTATTATGAAGTCATTTCACTTCAATGCAAATTAAAACATAATTTTTCACTTTCTTATGTTCTTTTTATTATACATTTTTTAATGTGTTGCTTGATCATGGCCCTTAGAACAATATAAAAGTCTTTAACTGTCTGAATTGAACTCTGTGGCCTTTCTTGTCAAAAAGAGCTCCTGGATTTATTTCTGTGTACATTGACACTATAAAATGTTACTTTCTTTTCTCTCTTCTCGAGGCAAAGAGCTATAAAAATCAAGTTTCGTTGTCATTTCAACCTTTGTTTTAAAACATTATGATGTGTAGAAAATTGATTAACTGAAATTTAGTATATACAACAAAAGGAAACTTTGTTGAAATCCAGAGGGCCATTTCTGTTCATTTGATAAATGTATTAGTTTCTTTGGTTTCCTGAATTACCAGGTAAAGGGCAACATTTTCCAGATCTAACTAATTTCACTGAAACATATGAAAGACAAATAGCAGAAGTAAAATCTAAAATATTCTTCCCGTGGGCCTTAAAAAAACCCACCCCAAACTCTTTGTTTTGAAAAGCCAAAGTAAGAGTTCAAAATTAAATGGATGATTCATGTGAGATATGTGAACTGAGCAACACATCAAAATGTTGTACCAGCTGAAATGGCCTGGGTTTTCTCAGCACTGTTAAAGAAAAGAAACAAGAGGTGAAAAAAATTAGATTGCTGTGCTACTCCCCCTACACAAGTGTCGCTGCATCTCAGGCTCACAACAAACCAGACCCTCTATGATGAGCTCCCTGCGCCAGGGTGAGGGATTTTAGCTTCATGGGTAAGGGACAAATTTTGTTCTCTTTGTCTCCCCTGAGCACAGAGGAGCTGCGTGTTGGCCAGGGTCTCTAGGGAAAGGATGCCGCTCAGCAGTGGAGGCCTTGTGAAACCTTTACTCACAGTAGCAACCCTACTGCTTCCACAGCTGCAGCTCTGCAGTCATATGTTATTCCTCCATAAACCTATTCCCTCCTGCTGGCACTTTCCTGGATGTGGAGTGCAGCAGAAGGCTACCACACCATCCTCAGGAAATTCTCAGATGTGTAGACAACTGCTTTACAGACTCCCAGTCTCATGGTCATGCGAAGGGACCTACTGGGTTTTGCCATGAATCTTCCAAGTGTGAGGGGTACAGCAGCCTCTGCGGTCAAGCAGCGAGACAAAAAACATTTCAAACTAGTATTAGTTATCAATTCACTGACATGATCATAGTATGTTTCTTACTGAAGGTAATTAAAGAAGAAATCATGTTCTTGTGTCTGATGTAGCAGATACCTAAATGTAATGTAGCAGAATGTAAATATGAATAATTTTTTCGTTAAAAAATTATAGCATAGGGTGCTGCGGGGTTTTTTTTCCTTTTCTTGAGTAATGATAACTTTAAGCAAATGTAAATGTTCCCAACTGGACAAAAGAGAATCTTTAATTTAATCTACTATGTGAGAGACATTGTAGTCCCCAGCAAATATTAACCACTGCCTCTTGATGCACAAAATATCCCTTTTGCCAGTGTCAGTCACATTTATTTCAGTCTAGACAAAATAGCTCCTAGGTGTTGTAGGGAGAAACAATGGCGTCTGAGTGCCTCCTGGAGAACATTCAGACCTTGAGCATATTTTGGTTTCTGCTGGAGTTGAATTTGATGTGATAGGTCTGGAAAAATATAGAGCTGACAGTCTATATACACAATCAGGTTTTTAGTCCGTACGGATAATGAGACCCAAGAACCCAGCCACTTTTTGCATGCCACTGTCAATTTAAAGTGCATTTTTAAATGAACAGTGGGGTTATTTGGGTCTATTAATTACAGTAATTGTTTCCTGCGTGGAAACCACATGTATGAGATGTGAAAGGCGCGTGTGTGTGAGAGGGAATTCTGGCGTGTGTGAGACTGGTGCAATTCCCCTTTGAAGATTTTTTTTAATCCCTAGAGAGGGAGCTTGTAATGAGCAACAACATTTACACTGAAGACTTCAATGCTCCTTGTTGCCCCATCTGCTGCCTTGCTTTTCACATGGAGATTAAAGTCAGTGGTTGAAGCTGCTCCTCCTTTTCCGGTGTGGCTGATATAAATTCTACATCAAATAGAAAGGAGGAAGGGCAGATCTGGCTGTCAGCAAAAAATGAAGGAGAGGTCTGACAGCGGCAGGAGCAGGGCCTCAGTTCTCATTAATCTGGAGGGCACCAGAAGAGTAAACATAAAACCTTGGAAAGATGCCTACTGTGCCCTTTAAACAAAGAGCCTGTGATTGGCATAATAAGAAAAACAGTTGTTTGTGCACAGCTTGATGGGGCAGGTTTCTCATGGAGGTTTTCTTGTGGTAAAGCCAGAACAGAAGGAAATTTGTTATTACCAGGGCTTGGTCACCAGACTAAGGAGACTGAACTGGTTTTTGTGATGTGAGCAGTCCAGGGGAGAAGTATCTCTGGCAGATAGTCTCATGTTAGTGCCCTGATACATGAAAGGATAAAGTTCTTGTGAAATCATTAAGTGCTGGGCACCAGAAAAGGGAAGTCAGGAAGAGATTAATCTGACAAGGAATCTGTGATTGATTCCACCAGCTTTTTTTGAGTGAAAGTGAAAAATAAAATATGTTCTCCCTGAAACTTTTACTTTTTAAAAAATGCTTCACATTTAGAAGCATTTTTGTGATGACCAAGTACTTTATGCAAGTATTAAAATAGAAAAATTTAATTAGGATGAAATAGTTCAATTAGTTCTTTTAAATGCATAATTTAAAATAGTGTCCTCAATTAAATATATAAATAGAATAGTATCTGTAAGTGAAGTGCAACAGCCTAATAGCTTGCTATAGTTTTTATTTGCTTTATTAACAAAGAAAAAATAAACTTCTGTATAAGCTTTTTCATGTTTAGGCATGATTAAATGTTCTCACAGTATCAGGGGATATTAATGGGCAATTATACTTTGAGTTTAAAATGGATTGATTATTCCTTCCTGAGAGAACTCCAATACACAGACAAACTGCATAGAAATAACATGTCAGTAATATCACACTACTGTACAGATTTGAAAGATAAATTTCCATCTGGCAAGCAGACATTCAGGAAGGAACCGTTGTTAATGCAGCTTTCACACAAAGTTCATCAGGGATAAAACCTGACTTGAAGATTCATTTCTACTTCTCACAGTTGGCAGATGTAAATATACTCTAGATGTTTCTTAAAGAAATCAAGCACAAATATTAAAAACTGAGTTCCTTCTCTTGTTCCACTGGAAGTTTTGGACTACTCAGATGGTCCTTCCAGAAAACAAAAGCCAAACAGAAAAACAAAAGGAATTTTAAAAAAGACAACTACAAACTGAGAAGAAAACACGCTCTGTAAATACTTCACTGAAAACTTTAATGTGCTCAACAAATGACAGTTAATTTAAACTCTGTGAGGAAAGATAAATAATAAAAATGTCATTTACAAATTAGAAGGCAGGAAGGGAGCTTATTGGAGTGATATCCCTTCTGACTTCAGTGGTCTTTGGAGAAGGTCTCCTCTCATCTGAGCCAGGTCAGGGCTGCTGGCTGTCACAGGATGCAGAAGAGAACCAGGTTCTCTTTTGTGTTTCACCACAATACTACCCCCAGCATTATACAAGGTAAGATAATGGAATAATACAGAGGTGTTCACAATAAAACACATTGAGTTTGTTTACCTGAGGTACATTCAACTGATCAACACAAAGAATAATACCCTCTCTTACTGTAGTACCACTTGACCCGAGGTGTTCAAGGATTATTTGCAAAATATGCATAGCATATTTTGGGAGAAAAGAAGAATTAGTCAAAACCCCCCATATAGTACTTTTAATAAACATACTATAATAGAAAGTTATCTTTGCTCATAGAATTGAAGCTAGAGTAACTGCTACTAGTAAACAAAGTAAATATTAAATCCAGCAGAAGAAATTAATAGAGTTGGTTGAAAGACAGAATTTCAAAATGGAATGATAGCTGAAATTTCAAAATATAATTCATCTTGAGCTGAAATGAAGTATCAGTCTCAGAATTTTATTTAGGGAAAAAATACTAACAACAGTATTAAAAATATGTTCAAATGTATTGAAATTTTAAATAGTGATGAGATCAAGGTGTTAATGTAAAATATTTTTACATTATTTATCTATATTTTGTAAAGGAAGGAAAGTTTGCTCAAAGTGTTTGTCCTTTTTTTTTTTTTAATAACACTTCATAGTTGAAGGAATAGATTTGACTGACACGTGCTTAGTCACAAGGAAAGATGCAGCTACTGATTTGTAAGCACCAATGGACTTTGTCTATGAAGGCTAACTGTATAAGTGCTCATTAAGCATGTTTCAGGCTGCTTATGAGATCTCTTGAGATAAATAATTTAAGAAAATAGGGTCTGTAGTCTTTATCACTAATAGGAGTTATACAAATCTATCTGAGAAAGAGTGTGCCTTATGGATATTTTCTTATTTACATTGCATATTGCCTTTCCAATGACCATTGTAGGTTTGTTCTCCATTTTATAGAAAGCTGATTTATGTGCCAGTTGACTCACTGTGGTTCACTGAAATGAAGGCTTGTTTTAAAAGTGAACAGTATTGTAACTCAACCTGGTAAGTGTGGGAGACAGCTGTCTGCAGTTCATAATTTGAAATATTGTTTTAATAATTGTTTCTTTCCTTTTCTTAAATCAGTGGTAGAATATTGCCATTATGGGAATTTAGGTAGAAAAACCCATTTCTTATAAGAGAAACAGACTTGTAGCAAATGGGGCCTGGTGATAGGGCACCTGTTAATTATTTTCTGAGGTCTGAATTCTAACAAATTCCCCTTTTCAGTTTCAAAAGCTCTTCAGGAAATGGGTTTACACTGAATTTAGAAAACTTGACTGTTTGAAACTGGTGCCTAGCTAAAGAGATGCATTAGCCTGTGATAGAGATGTGGCTCTGGAAAAACAGGATATGGTGCTTCGGAGTCACAGACAAATCCACTCCAGATCTGAAAATGTCTGCTCTTTGGAAGCTTCTCGTCTGTTGATGTGGAATGATGTCTATGTCTTGAACGACAGTCCTTCATCATAAAACTTATCTATGTGGTAATTAATTGACACCCATAAGTTAAATCTAAAACTGAGTTCAGCATCAGTTGTCACGGTACCTTGGGTGTTGGGGGTGGCTTTGAAGCTGTATGTAGATTCCTTACAGTTAGACCCATGGCATCCCTTCTCCTGTCACAATGCAGGCTCTCAGCCTCATGTAGGCAGGGGCAACCTCCAGGTGTGCTGGGAGAGCATTTGGTGAGGGCAAACAGTGGCTCACTTGCAGGTGGCCTTTGGCAGGAGGGCAATTACACCAGGAAGCTCTTAGTAGAGAAGCAAGCAGGGAAAGAGGCAGGCATCTGCAGAATAGCTTGGATGCAGTTCAGACATTGGGATGAATGGAAAAAAGCAGTTAGTTGGTCACAGCCAAGCTAGAAAACTGTGTCTCTAGTTGAGCAATGAGCTTTATTAAAATGGAGGAGAGAAGGAACAAACAGGGCTTATTTTCTCTGTGACAAACAGGGTAAGGCTGGCTGAGTTGGAGAGGCTGGGTTGGGTACGTAGGTAAGAAAATATGGCTACATGTCAATGCAGAGTGAACAGGTTGGATGATAAAGTCAAAAGTTGTTGGTCTCTGTGCTGGGAGCTGGAAGTACTCATTGAATATAAAAATTTGTCAGCCTACTTGGCAATCTTAGTGTACGCTAACTTACCTGATATTAGCTAGCCAGATTTCAACATTTTGCCTAAGACCCATTTGTTTTTGTAGTCACCTATGGAATTACTGCAAGGCATAAAGCTCTGAGTTTAACAAATTCTGAATAAATAATGCCTTGATTCATCAGTATTTGCCAGATTAAATAATTTCTTAGTACTCATATTTAGACCCCAAGATTTCTTATGGTCCTGCATAATGAACTGTTTGTGCAATTAGCAATAAATTTGTCACTGTAAGTCACTCTTTAAAGCTAGGAACAAGTATAACATTTATCAGTGTGTTAGAGTTTGCAGTTAAAAATAGCTATCCTGTTCTCATATGGCGAGTGCACTTTCAGGCTTGTGTTCTTCAGCTCTGTAGGTACAGGAAAGGTAACAGAATCAGCATGAATATGCAATAGAAAATGGTATTCTTTGTATAGAAATGAAGTTTATTGGCAACATATTTTGCTAAATGAAAATCATTGCATTGCTACCTCTTTCAGCATTGTATTTTTGGCTTTAAGGAGTGTTTAATGTTGCCTGTTCTAATTGCAATAGGCCTTATCCGAAATGTGCAGTCTGGTGCTATTAATGTCAATACGCTATACAAATGTGCAATGTTAATGCATTATGCAAAACCAAATACTACCTGCTGTGCAGCGTGCAGCTTTAGCACTTCATCATCATCATCATCATCATGGCTTGGCTTCGCGAACGAAGATTTCGAAGGGCTCTACCCGTGCTTGCTACAGGCGCTGATGGCTGAAAAGGCCAATGCGTGACAGACAAGTCCGGTTGCAGAAGGGACAAGAGAAAGAT